>JACXGI010016525.1:0-15748 GCA_016801175.1 Esox masquinongy
ACACATCCACCACGTGCCAATTTCACTATCAGTTTTCAGGGTAGTCTACCTCCCCCTCCCATCCCAGACACATCCACCACGTGCCAATTTCACTATCAGTTTTCAGGGTAGTCTACCGCCCCCTCCCATCCCAGACACATCCACCACGTGCCAATTTCACTATCAGTTTTCTCACTATACCCCCACCGACACTCCCCAAACCTCCTCCCCTTTGACCCATTCTTAGTAGAGCTTCTATAGATTTATCCTTGAGGGCCTAACAAAGTCTGAGCCCCACCTCTAAGTCTTCATGCGAATACACCAGTAGATCTGTCAGCATTAGCCAGGGCTTCATTACCATCAGTGAAGCCATGATCACTGAAGCATTGTTATAACTTTGGTGTGAATGCGATGCTTTAATGAGCCCGTGCAGAGAAAGGTCAGGTGGAGGGGAGCAGAGACAAGAGGGAACAGTCCCCTCAACCAATCAGGGTTGTACCACATTCAGCTGACTTAACCGGGAGGCACAGTTTGTGAGAGTTCTGGTAGAAAATGATTAGACTCAAACAGACTGCTCTCAGAAATATTAAAAGATCCTTGCTAAGGGTGTTGTATGCTGCCAGGTCTGGGCATGTATTTACATAAGATCCGATTCCAAAACAAATTACGCTGACTTAAATACTTTTTTATCTCTTTGTTTATTTTGACCTGGTGAGGTAATGCATGTTTCACCCAGCTAGTCGTTTGGTATGGAGTTTGAAGTAATGGTGGTGGAGGAGTGTCTATATCTTCGCAGCTAGCGTGAAATCTCACAGACAGAGCTAGCCAAGAAGTGTGTTTTGATTGGCTCAAACCATTGGAGCACTGTCAGGGAGGATGGTCAGTTGTGTTGCGGACCTACTGGAGGAGTTTGTGACAGTAGATGGGAAGGTCCCTGCTAAGCAGATGTGTGAAGTCCGTAGCATGTACAAATGAGGCGAGTGAACAAGAACAAAACAATACAGATAGTATCAGGAGATAATGCACATCTTAGCTATAGTGTTTTCAAGTAGAATATGATTTTTAAGAAACGTTTGCTTTGCGTTTTATAAATGGATAAGAAGAGCAATCAATGAATGCTTGGTAAATGAGCAACCAGTTTGGGCAGTTTAACTATGAAATGTCTTAAATATTTACCCAGAGTTTCTCGGTTTGCTATTTTTAAATATTAGCAACTGTCAGTATCAACCTCCAGTTAGGCTAATTACATTCATTTGTTTTGTTACATTCATTTAATTATTCTGTAGACGTTGTCACGGATATGTGATGTCACTGCTGATACCCCACCCCCAAAAAGAGCATTAAAACTAATTAAATCATTATGGAGCATAATGATTTAATACTGACCAAGTACTTAAACTCTCCGACAGATGGCGCAATACTTGACAATGTCATTGCAGGAAATTACCACCTATCCTATTCTCCCCTTCATAATTCTATGTACAGTAGTCTTCTAAAAGTAACCATGGGTTAAGCATCTAACTTGTAAACACTTTCTGAATGAATCAAGTCAGACTGATTTTATTTTCTAGTGAAAGTCTTTCTAAAACAGTTTTATTTTTCTTACATTCATAAATACTTTCCTTAACCTAAGTCATCCACAACATACAATCATCTTAAAATCATCCAATTAGTGCTGAAGAAGAGACAAATATGCATATAGTATGTAGATGGCTTTTCATTCATTGATCCCTATTCAGAACCTGTTCTACTCATATTATACAAGTGATCCATTTGACAAAATTCTAATTATAGGAGCATCTTATTTAAATAATGGCTGAGTGTCATTAAATGCACTGAATCATGCTAAGAGTGTTGACATTTTAAGCAGCCTTTTAAATAACCATGAATGCATTTATTTTAGAGTCAGGGGACCTGATCAGAGATCTGCGCTTCTATTCTGAAATGCTTTTTAATTGGCTAAGTGACTTCTCAGTTCTCAGTATGTATGAAGCAAAATAGAACTGCAGAGCCGTTTCTGCTATCATATTGTATGAGTTGGAAGTAGGCCAAGAGAATACTGTCACTAACTCATAAACAACGTCACTGACTCAATTAGAAACCAAGGCAGTGAACATCTCAGGTGGTAATGCGTCCTTTTAATAACGGCTGACTAGATTAGATGTTTTCAAAACAGATAAGTACAAAAAATCTAATCAAGTAGGCTTTCAATAGTCATGCATTTGCTTGAACAACACATTGAAACAGTTCACATCAGAAAATCTCAATGTTTTGTTATTATTGCTCTCTGTTTGTGATGTTTACTCAAGCTCGTGTTTCTATTTGTCACACTTTAGCAATGGCTGTCATTATTTAGACTGCAGGATTAAACACATCTCTTGATTGCATAGAGTACATAGCAAACATAGGTCCTTTGCCAACATAGACATTTTCTTAAAGGACAATGGTGTCAAAACATTTGGCAGCACTCTCATCATTTTCTGTAAGCATTCAAAAGTTCTTTGTTTGTTTTATGTCTCCCGCAGCTGCTCCATCTTAGTCTCTCTGTACTAGAAATGACGTCAAGAGAGCTAGAAAGGCGAGCCTTCCTCATTGCTTATGGTTTCAGTTTGTTACCATGGAAGCACTCTCCACTTCCTGCCAGAGTAGAGCTTCCTGTGTTCATTCATTTTTTTGGGTGCGCTCTGGAGGAGTAACTAAGATCTGTTTACATCACCATATAAGGTGTTTTATGAACAATGATCTCAGGGCTTTCCCTTAATAAAATAAACATGCTTTAAAGAGATGGCTGTGGTTACCTTTAAGACTTACTGTCATGCTGTTGACAGATTTAGGTGAATTCCTTTCATACATGAAAGAATAATCAAACATGTTCAAACGTACATTCACACACACAGGCTTGCATGCACACACACACACACACACACACACACACACACACATACACTCCCTTCTGTCCAATCCCAAACCTCTTGACCAACATTCCCACCTTTGTCCATTTGCAATGCATTAAAGGGGCCGATTCCAACGAGGATTTTGTGTGCTTAAATGTATTAAAAGTTTTGTGCTCTGCATATTCTGACAGGATCTAAAAAGATGAGGTAAAACTTTTGTTTCAGACAGAAATATTTACGTAAGTATTTGAGGTGTTGCGGACATGTATTTACAGATATTCTTATTTTGATTTGATCCTAATTCAATTAAGGTTGGATTATATTTTTTACACGATAGCTGTTTTTTTAAGGGTCAAATTAACTCACAGATAGGTCTTGACTACTGTATAAAAAGACACGTCTACTACCAGGGCAATTCAAGGTTAACAAATATCTACTACCAGGGCAATATCCAGGTTTCTGATCAATGTAACGGTATTGCTTCCTCGACTGTCTGACCTCACCACAAGAGGTGCAAATCAGCAGTCCAAATCAACAAAGTGAAGCAAGGGAAACAACTACTTCAAGAACTCACCATTTGTGACATCATCGATAGAAATTCTATCAGCACACACCTGTGAATGGTGAGCCATTTCACCCTGGTTACATTAGCTAATATCATCAAGATAGAAAACCGTCCTGTTTTTACACATTGTGTACTGCTTGACCATGTCATCAAACAGTTCCATCACGATGAGTACAAGAAATAGACCAGATAATTGTACACTGTTCTCCCTGTTATAATTTGACATACAATAATAGGTTACCATGGTTTGAAGGCCTGAATGTGTCGATTTTCAGAATGACTCAAAACATGGGTAATATTTATGTTTCGGCATATAAACCCAATTTCTACTTATTCAGAAATTATTTTCTAAGTCTAAATTAATTTAAAGAAATTCTGAGTATTATTATGGAAGAGTTGAAAATGCACTGGAATCCTCCAGTGCACATCCTACCAATCCATGCTGCTTTTATCATACTATTACAGGGTTTTGTGGTTGTCCAACCTAGCTACAATATGTTAAGATCAATAAAATATCTGTATGTCATTCTGGATAAGAACATACAATGGAAATAAAAAGTCTACACACCACTGTTAAAATGGCAGGTTCTTGTGATGTAAAAGAATGACAAAGATAAATCATGTCAGAAATTTTTCCACTTTTGATGTGACCTATAACGTGAACAATTCAATTGAAAAACAAACTTAAATCTTTGAGGGGGAAAAATAAAAAACTCACAATAACCTGGTTGCATAAGTGCGCACATCCTTAAACTAATACTTTGTTGAAGCACCTTTTGATTTTATAACACCACTCAGTCTTTTTGTGTAGGAGTCTATTAGCATGGCACATCTTGACGTGGCAATATTTGCCCACTCTTTTTTGCAAAAGCGCTCCAAATCTGTCAGATTGCGAGGACATCTCCTGTGCACAGCCCTCTTCAGATCACCCCACAGATTTTCAATTGGATTCAGGTCTGGGCTCTGGCTGGGCCATTCCAAAACGTTAATCTTCTTCTGGTGAAGCCATGCTTTTGTGGATTTGGATGTGTGCTTTGGGTCGTTGTCCTGCTGAAATGTGAACTTCCTCTTCATCTTCAGCTTTCTAACGGACACCTGAAGTTTTTGTGCCAAAATTGCCTGGTATTTGGAACTGTTCATAATTCCCTCCACCCTGACTAAGGCCCTGGTTCCAGCTGAAGAAAAACAGCCCCAAAGCATGATGCTGCCACCACCATGCTTCACTGTGGGTATGGTGTTCTGTGGGTGATGTGCAGTGTTGTTTTTGTGCTAAACATACCTTTTGGAATTAGGGCCAAAAAGTTCAACCTTGGTTTCATCAGACCATAACACATTTTCCCGCGTGCACGTTCCCATTCATATGATGAATATGGGAGATTGTTGTCACATGTAGCACACAGCCAGTACTTGCCAGAAATTCTTGCTGTTCCTTTAATGTTGCTGTAGGCCTCTTGGAAGCCTCCCTGACCAGTTTTCTTCTCGTCTTTTCATCAATTTTGGAGGGTCGTCCAGTTCTAGGTAATGACTCTGTTGTGCCATATTTTCTCCACTTGATGATGACTGTCTTCACTGTGTTCCATGGTATATCTAATGCTTTGGAAATTCTTTTGTACCCTTCTCCTGACTGATATCTTTCAACAATGATATCTTTCTGATGCTTTGGAAGCTCTCTGCGGACCATGGCATTTGCTCTGAGCTGCAACTAAGAAAATGTCAGGAAAATCCTACTAGAACAGCTGAACTTTATTTGTGATTAATCAGAGTCACTTTAAATGATGGCAGGTGTGTAATGACTTCTATTTAACATGAGTTTGAATGTGATTGGTTAATTCAGAACACAGCCACATCCACAGTTATAAGAGGGTGTTCACACTTACGCAACCATGTTATTCTAAGGTTTTTATTTTAATTTTTCCCCCCTCAAAGATTTCAGTTTGTTTTTCAATTGAATTGTTCACATTATAGGTCACATTAAAAGTGGAAAAAGTTCTGACATGATTTATCTTTGTCTCATTCTTTTACATCACAAAAACCTGGCATTTTAAGAGGGGTGTGTACACTTTTTATATCCACTGTACATTAAATGAAATATATGAATGTGTAACCAGGGCTTTCTACTGTAGAAGTTTGCATATCTTTGTATTAAACCATCTTTGACCCCAATGAATCAAAACAGATTAACTAACTATATTAATTATATGTATCGTTGCCACACCTGTATAGCCTATTACATGGCTACATAAGAAAAGTCTGAATACCAACTACAGAGAAGTGCGTAGGCAAGGCACGCTTAGGAAAGACATGCGTAGGAAAGGCGTACATTTCTTGGTCGGAATTGGGCCGTAATTACCCTTACTTAGAACAGGCATTTTCGAATGGAATGCAAATGTTTAGACTGCTTGACATGTTATTTCAAGAGACCGTGAAATTGTAGCAGCAAAACCAGAAAGTAGTCTATCTTGGTCAAAATCCTGTCTTTGATGTGATTGAAAGTGCTCTTTGGCATTGCCATTACATACACAAACACGGGTTGCAAATGATCAACCATGCTGTAGATATGTGTTTTAAGGGGTGTGAGATTCCCTGTGCCTGTCTGTGATGTTCACCAGAGAGCTGTGTCAGTTTGACTCTTCCATATGACGCTCTGTGCTGGCAGCCACCTCTTCCTCTTGTAACATGATACTGCTGAGCAGACTACCATTATGTCATTAAGACAGGCCACTCTCTCTCCCCCATTTCTCTCTCCCTGTCTCCCCACCTCTCTTTTTCCAACTCTCTCTGTCATACTTCAATGCCTAGATAGAGACCTTTGAGCAGGGTGTAGAGGTTTGGCTATGAGTGGGTTTATCATATTTTCCACTGAGGCTAGCCTTGAGAATGTGAAAGCAGTGCGTATGAGTCGAAGAGACTACCTTGAGATAGAAACACTGGCGTGGAGTCAACGCTGCATTTAAGAACGCAGCAGCTGTGATATTCTATTATTGCAGCTGTATGCTCTTTTAATATGCTGACTATCCCGCGGATTTTGGGCTGGTTTGCAGAATCCCTGCCCTGGCGTCAGAGAGGGAGGGGCGGACAGGAGGACTCTCCTTCCTTAGCCTTGGCCAAGGATGCAGTGAGACGCTGGAAACATGCCAGCTCCCTCCCTCCCTCGCACCCACCCATCCAGCCCCGTGCTGCACTCTGCATCAACGACCTCAGCTGTTTCTCCCCGCTGGAGTGCCATTCCATAACTCACAGTGCCACATCTACTGATGATGGTGGGCGAGGAAGGCGGGAGTGCTTTCAGGGGGAGAAAAATGCAAATGAGGCCGACCTACCGTACTACAGCCGGGCTGGCCTATAGCACCTGTTGGAAAGCAACCAAAACGCTGCCTTGCCCTGCCCTTTGAGAAGAGCAGCACATTATAAATCACATCATTTGGACAGCAGGCTTGGTTAGCTCGAAGCAGCAGCACACATTACAATTACGTTAGTCAGCTTCGTAATTGGGAAACAAGCATGAGAGTTTAACGAAGGTTGAGCCTACACTCAGCACAATGTGGTGGTGGTGATAAGGGCCGGTGTCACAGCCAGTAAATGTGATTGTGCAACAGACGAAGGATCAGCCAGCAAACGATTATTAATTTGTAAAGGCGCCCTTTTACGTGCTGTGGCTTTGTAGGCGAGAGGTGGTAGAAGCTAGGCAAGCAGAGCGTAGAGGAGGGCGGATGGGAGCAAGGCATGTTGAGGTGAAACAAGTACAGCTCATCACGCCATGTTTCTCACCACAGCTGCTAAAGGTCACTAGAGCAACTGTACGCTAATCCAACCCGTGCTCTTTACTAGAAAGAAGAAGAGAAAGAAACGTGTCCAGCACATGGCAGTTTACAGAAATGGCCACCAGCTAATTCTACTAGAGACCACAACACCTTTAAGGGGTCGGGACCTGGTTGAACTGACAGACCAGAACGTTAGACATTAATGCTCACCCTAATTACCTTAAGAAAGTCTGTGGCACTTTTGAACTTACATACAGAAAGAGAAGGCCCCCATAATATATTGCTGAAGTAGCAGCTTTTACAGTGATTTCCAACAAGTGCAGCAGGACGTTGGGTCATTTGTCTGAAAACTCCTCTCGGTGTTAGGCCTTGAGGAGCACTTGTTGATCAGTTCATCTGGTTGCCTTTTCACTATTCATTAAGTGTCATTGTTGTTTTTGTACGCTTTCAATTTGTACAGTTATGGTTACATACTCTCCACCTCCCTACACTCGTATTTTCAGTGTGATTCATTTGCCAAAAAAGAGAGAAAAAAAACACACAATAAACCGAGTTAAAGATGAATTTGCCACGATCGTCGTGTAGTGAAAATCTGATATTGTGACAGCCCTATGTGGATATAATTGAGAAGTCGTCCGTTTGCTGGGATCAATCCACCGTGGATACTTTTCAGAAATATATGACCTCTCCTTAATCTTTCTCTCCCTAGAAACCAGACCTAGAGACGCATCTGTACAATGCTATCCCACCACCGCTGCTACCACTGGCAGTTGACAGTTGACTAGCGGCCGCCACATGGTTGTGTTGGTCTACATCCTGTTTACGCTAGGTCTATTTTAACCATTACCCCCACGTCTCTTCCTTCTGGTCAGAGGGGTCAGTACGTATTGATGTGAATGGACAGCTGCCTCTGCAGTTTGACAGACTCTCCATGTGCGGTTCTGCTCAGCGCATCACAGAGGACAGCAGGAAGAGAGCCTTAGCATATACCGCCAGTTCTCTCAGCTCACAGCTGCATAAATATCAATCAGGTAGTATTTCAAACTTATTGCCGTTCTTCTATTTAAGTGGGAAGGGGACAAACAACAACTGGACTGAAGGCAACAGTCCTGGCAGGAGTCAAGATCATTACAATCCTAAATGAGAGCCGGAGAAAATCATAGTTCCACTCAAGTGATTGTTTGCATACAGGAGAGCAGTCTTTCAATGTATTCAGTCCATTGCACAGAATCACGTTTTAGCGAGGCCTTAATGAACACAAGAAGTGATCAAAGTTCTTATTCAACATGATATTCACAGAGTTGTGTACTAACTGCACACAGAAGAACACTTGGTAAACAGTTAAGTTAAAATGTTTTGGTTGTCATCAAAATGTATCCAATGCCTTTAAAGTAAACCTGTGAGCAGAATGCTATTAACTAACTGAAAACGAGGTAACGTTCTGTCATCAACAATAAAAAGGCACCGTTTTTTTTGTGTGGTTTTTCCGTTTGAGTTCTCTGTCACTTGTAGGGATACAGCTGAGTCTGACTGATCTGAGACCACAGCTGAACGTGTGACAACCTGACATCAGAACCAGAGTACACCCAGAGCCTCCTGTATGCAGACCCACAGGATTTTCAGTTTGTGGTGGCAGCTGTGGTCTCAGTGAACACAGACGCTCTCTGTGTCTTCCAACCTGCTCCATCCTACTCCAGAGCAGAAACTCGCACATAAACAGACTCACTCACACTCGCAGATAAACACGCTCGTGTACACTCACACACAAAGGTTCTCACACATGCTCATATATAGTGACACCATGACTGCCGTCAGCGGACTCACAGTGTGGAGGCACAGAAGTTCACCAAGTCAGTGAAAAAGAAACAGACGGCGTCTTCTGGGAAATTCATCAACCCATGATTGTAATATTACTGTAAACACAGTATGTGTGTGTGTGAATGCAAAAGCTCTCTCTCTCTATCTGTTCCTGTTTCCTAGAAACACGTCCGCATAGGCAAGATATGGCCCCACTGTGGGTTAAGATATCGGCACCACATTGGGTAATTGTCCCTTTGCTCATCATCTCCATGTTAGCTGGCCATTAGCAGGCTGACGTTTTCATCACAAATCTTGTCTTCAAGGTTGAAATGATGTGATGGCTTGCTTCAATGTTGAGTTACGTGGCTAACATGTTAACCGGGCTGCGTTCTCACATACCAGTGCCCCTAATGTTCTAATGAGCTCTGCGCTCTATGTTATGTAGTTGGGCTGGTGTGAGTTGGTACATGTTGGGCTTACTAGGCTTTAATAGGCTTGCCTTGGGCTAGCGTTGTCCAGTCTGTGTTATGCTGATGTAATCTAACTGGTGTTGTAGGCTTCTTTACATTACGCTTCTTTTTTTCTGAAACGTATCAAACAAGACTCGAGAAGCTGGATTATTTTGTTGAGTAAACTTGCAGATGTCGATCGCTCGAGATGCCACATTCCAAGGTAGCGTGTGCCAGATTTTCAATAGAGTACCCTGGAGGTTCACAAGTGTGAAAACAATTTTGCCGGAGCTGAATCAAGTTCCCATGCAGTGCGCATGCATGTTGCTCGATTTTCCTGCGATTGATGGCCACAATCCCACGAGGTACACAGATCGAACATGCCAGTATAAACGCTATGGAAACTATGGCAAATCTATCAATCCTTTCATTCTTTCTTGTAATGTAAACAACTAGTCAGTGCTGAGTTTGCACTGGCCCCTGGGTGGGGGTTGGGGGGATTTAGCAGGGTATTTAAAGGGAGTTACGATATTTCCAGCACTTGCAGGCATATGTCAACATATTTTTTTGTTTGTTTACAGCTATAGTATAGGTTTCTCCCGATCAAATGGCAGAAGAGAAAGGCAGTTATGACAGTTATGGTAACATGCAAACCTCATTTCTTCAACACCTGCACCAGTGCAAGTCTGTCTAGATTTCTGGTCATACTAAGACTACTCTCTTTGTTAGGCACAACCACCCTAGCTACAAATTTCACAGAATTGAAATAAAAAAATTATAATTATTAATAAATGTTATATTTGTAGGAGTGCTTGACAAATAACTCTGGGGTACTCCAGGTTTCAATACTGGGTCTCCTTACATTTCTTTCCTACAAATGGAATGAATCATGATGATTCAATGATTAGGATGGAGAGGTTTCCCACTCTTGCATTGTTCTCCACTATGTGGTCCATCAAGAGTTTAGTTCTAAGAACTTATTCCAAATGAAATGACAGAGGTTGATCAATGGATAATCTTTCATTGATATTCCACCTTCATGTGGGTTTCCTTATTAAACTGGCTTGTCAAGGATTTATTTCCTGTGTATCTGATTTGTTTAGAGAAGAGCAGAGGGTGGGAGGGTTTGATTAGCTGCATCTATCATCACAGGGAAAGAACGGGTCGAGGGATACAGCTCGACAGTTCTAGTCCTTCGCCATTATCTTGACAATCAGCTTGAAGGTGTATACAAGGCTATACAGTTACTGGCGAGGGGATGGCACATTCTAATCAGATAAGGAATGCGCCACCTTGCCTCTCTCAGATATCACGTCAGACATAAAAGTGTGTTGGCCATCCAGCGCCCAAATTATTGGTTGCAGTAGATTTCTCAGAACTTTATAGAAGTAAACGGCACAACAACGCTTAACATTTCAGTTTTTCTACCCCTTCCCTTTTTAGTAGTTCTACATTGTTCTCTTCATAATTTAGCAGGCCTTTTTACAAGATCTCTATTACCAGTTCCAAAATAGGTATTTTCCATTTTCCCAACTTTGCTCTTTCACCTTGTAAATAACATCCAGGGAATGTGTTGCTGACATTCTGAGCTGCAATGGCTTGACATACAGTAGCTTTGCCCTTTCAAGTGCCAGTATTTCAGGCATTTCCACATCTACAAGACATTCTGTTCTGTTGTAAGCAGCTTCCTTCCCCAGTCTTAGAGTGTGTGCTTCAAAACCTGACACTGTAACTGCAGGCGTCAGAGAGATCGCTTCACATGTTCCACTTGCTTACCAACTGCTCTGCTTTCCCTGATCTCTCCCAATCTGTCACTCCTCTCTTCTCTACTTCCTTTCTTCCTCAGCTTGGCTGACAGATAGGGAGATCTCATTTGTCTGTTATTTCAGCTCTAAACTTGGAGGTTTCCTCTCTCACTCTCCTTCCTCACTCTCCTCTTTTGTTCTCCCTAGTGTTAGAATGAGCCAGCTGGTACACCAGCAAAAATATATTACATTATATAATATGGGTAAAGTAATACGTTATCAATGCGCTTTCTAGCGCTTCTACCTTGTCATAAAATACTGTAACTCATATCTAAATACCTTATGAAACAGACACATCAAACAAAACTGTATTTGAATACATTGCACTCAATACTACATTTTTTAAGGTCTAAGGTTTTGGACATCACTGACACGGGCAATTAAGTATACACATTTTGTTTTTTTATTTATTACCTAAAAAAGAAAAATGTTCTATCACAAGTCACACTGAAATGTATTGCTTAAGAAAAAAATATATTTATATATTTTTACGTTTTTTTTTTTGGGAAACATGATTTCCGTTATATTCCACCAAAAACAAAATAAGACATAGACATTAGTTGTTGCTATGTCCCACCCACCTTCTCCCACTTAAAAAAAAAATGCACAAAGAAATACATAATTCACAGTTACCATTTTGGTTTCATAAATTAATACAGTCACACGTGTGCTACACCGGTCTATAGCTAGAACATTGTAAATTGTATTCTTGACTCTTGTTATTATTTTCAATGGTTGGCTACAAGAAAGAACAGGCAACTTAAATGATGTGATCAGAACTCCACCAATAAACTGTTTTCTAAATACCCTTCCCACCCTCTCCTTTGTCCCATCATCTCATCCCATGTCATCTTTTTATATTTAGTTTTTTTCTTTAATTTTCACACATAAGTGAGGCACACACAGAGTATAATCCATACATATATAAAAATTAAATTAAATTGGGGAGGGGGAGGGTCAATTGTCCTTTGAAATGTATTTTCCAAGGAGACAGGAAGTGCATGTCATGTGGTCTCATGTCCTCAGAGGACACCTATCCAGTTAGAATCAGGGCACTTTTTATGCCATGGTAGCACACTGCAGTCAAAACCTCTACCAGGTACTTTGCGTTGCCAAATTGTTGCTTCTCAGCTTGTTGGTGGGCAGGACAGAGTGGGGGGGGGGGGGTTCCACAAAAAGACCAACAAACATGGCAACACAATGGAGAGAAAATGGGAAGATTGGTTTAGGAACACCGATTACAAGCGCATTGATATCATCCCTCAACGTGCTTACCCCTAAAAACTAAAGCTTCCAAGTGGTTACAGCCTCTTAATTAATCAATTAAATCGATGGAAATGATTTGTTCATTATATATCTGAAGCACACTGCAAGGGCAACATTTAAGGCACAGAAGCCTTGACATAATAGAGACTCCACCCGCTAAAAGCACAAACAGAAGATGCCCGAATCCTCAGTGACAATGGTGTCGACAAAACACACGTAAAGAAAGAAACTAACGTCCCACCCTGTCCCCCAGTCCCCACGTCTCGTTTAGTTAAAGGTAAGGCCACTTAAAAAAAGAGGTTCACCAAACAGGTAATCTCTCACTGCAAACTGTGTGAGTGCAATCATGGTAAGGTGATCAGACATTGTGTTTCTTCATACAAGTTTGGGTTCGGTGACGATGCGTACGCTGATCCAATGAGCGTTCCCCTGTTACTTAGTCCCAAATACGCACCTCGTTGAACAATATGTTACCGATTAGGCTAAGAGGGGCTTGGGTCGGTTGCTGCCTGGGTCCTTGTCTCCGAGCTGAGGAGAGCCGTGTTGTCTGACCCAGCGTTCAGGGAGGAAAACAGCTGCTCTCTGCTCTCATGATCTTCACAGTCCAGGGAATGTTCAGGGTGAGCAAGATATGAGTCCAGTCTTACTTCATCTGTTTTGGTTTGCTTTGAGAATACTTGGTGCAAGACACCGCTGCTGTTCCTAGAAAATAAAAACCTAACCTACAAAAGCAGCTGAGCATTATTTCTTCACAAATTCATGCATTTTTTTTACCTCCTCTCCAAAGCACCAGTTTCTCATATTTTTATTTTCTTCCATCAATAAAAAGATCTGGATAATTCACACTTTTTGCATGCAAAGAAAATTCACTTTTTCCCCGCGTCTATCAAAGTCCCATGTAGCAGCAAATTGCTTAGTAAGTCTGTGAAAGGCCTAATCTGATATGTGAGTGAATCCACTGGTGGAGGCACTAGTTGATGAAAGTGGAGACAGGTTCCCTGCTTGGGATTTCTTAGCATTCTTCCACCTCTCTTCTCCAGTACTAGAAAGTATTTTGACATAATCAATTATTTCTAAAAAGGGCCTTGTTTAATAAACTGTGATGTTTGTTCAGAAAGGAATGCATGGCAAATATGTCTATACCATTTGAAAGGTAAGAAATGGATAGCTTTAACTGTACCAAACCTTCATGATTTGAGTGGCAAAAGGAGCAAATCAGCCATCTCAATGAATATACACAAATGTCACACACAAACACCCACACACTCTCTCTTATAAAACCTCTGCCAAGTACCACACAGATTTGAGTTTCCCACAAGCTGGGGTTCAAAGGGACATTTTCTACATTATTTCTTTGTGGTTTATGACCCTAATGAGTGAATAAGCTAATGAACGATTGAATGAATAACGTTGTCAGTTATCAATTTAACGAATGGCTTGACCCAAGCCATACTGGGCTACTGTTTTTTGAAAACAGTAAATGAAAGGTGAAATAAAAATATATTTTTTTTCATATACATTTTTAAATCAGCATTTTAAAATCCTCTAAAGCACTCCATTAATATTTATTTTGTTTATTTATTATTAATTCCTATTAATACCCTAGTGTATGATACTGAGGTTGCTTTTTAGGTAATAGTCTGAACTTTAGTCAAAACCCCATTTCCTCATAACCCGCTTCCTGCACACTCTGACCTGCTGTTCCAAAATCATGAAAAATGTGCAAATCAACGACTACTTTTTAAACTGTTTATGAAAACCTGAATGCTTTGTGAACAATGCTACATATTTGTTTAGAAAAAAATAAAATTATAATACGTTTCAAATGGAAATAAAAAGATAACCCTACAAGTAAAAAGTTGACTCTGGTCGGTGAAGTGGAGACCTAGAATGCCCTTTAGAGTAGTCCAGGGATGGCTCTGGGGCCAGGGGTTTTCTGGTTGTCTGTCTGTCCTGTGTACAGTTATGCCACAGCCCCAGCAACCATCACTTCTGCTCACAAGTCCAGTGTGGATCTCTCTCCAGAGTTCTCCTTGAAAAAATAAAATAGAACAAAAAGACAAAAAGAAACACCACCACCATCCATGTCTGCTATGCTTAGTTCTGTTTTCGTTTTCCTTATAGGCAGTACATATTTGCAGTCTATATGCATAACTGTAGTCTTTTAAGTACAGACATATCCGTTCCCAGTCCAGACGTCAGTCTGTTGTTTCTGTTGTTTATTTCTAATGGTAGGAGGCTGTGGAGGACATGACAAGATGAAGATCCTTTTTTGTGTGACGGTTGGTTGTCACGGTGTGTGAAGGGGATGACTAGCTCTCTTCCCTCTCTCTCTTCCTGCTCTACACTCGGCTCCAGACTGTTCCCTACGACTCTGAAACCACCTTCAACTTCCCCTCGCTCAGTCCCCGAGTCCTCCGACGCCTGCCCACCATCCAGCCCACCGTTACAGCCGCCGTCGCTACGCCATGACGAACTCAGACTTCATGTCGGCCTTGACGTCAGGCTTCCACACGGAGTCGTCGAAGTCCAGGTCCATGGAGCCCTCGCTGGACACGCTACTGTTGCTGCTGCTGCGTCCCGCCTTGCGGTTGGGCAGCCAGTGGTAGGGCGCCCGGGAGTCCCGCCTCGCCTTCCTGCGCAGGCGCTTCTGCTGCATCAGAAGCTGCAGACGCTCCACCTTGCAGCGCGTCGCGCGGTTCTCCGTTTGGCGCACACGATCACCTGGGAGAGGAGAGGAAAGCCCGAGGTCAATGGACTGGCCCAACCCAAGCAGCATGTCTCAAACAGGCATGTTTTTTTTAATGGCCTTTTGATACATGCTGCTTTACAAGACATACTGCAGAACACAATATATAAATAAGGCATGAATAAAGCATTGGTGGGTTATTAGAGAAGGTTGTATATGCAGCAGAGGAAAGGGAAGAGTCAGTTCTGTTCAGTGTGTTTAGATTGCATTCAGTGTTATCCACGGCCAGGCCCAATTAAATAAACGTAAGCCAACTTAGAGACCAATTAAATAAACTAAGGCTGGGGAGATGACAATGCTGGGAGCGAAGGAAACCGCCAGGCTGCAGTGATCATTCTCATAACTGTGAGAAACACACACTCCTGCAAACACAGACTACGTGTCATACAGCATTAGCCATGCTTCCACCTGTCTCATCATCCAAAACAACTGGGTTGGAAGACACACACACACACACACACACACACACACACACACACA
>JACXGI010016526.1:0-15747 GCA_016801175.1 Esox masquinongy
GGAGGACAGTATCAAGCCATTCTGGTCACCTTCATGCCCCTGGGCCAGACTACACTTAATCATAGACCATGCTGTAGAGATGAGTCTTTAGTAGACACTTGAAAGTTTGCACTGAGTTTGCGTTTCTAATCTTAATTGGCAAATCATTCCACAGCAGTGGAGCTCTATGAGAGAAGGCCCTGCCTCCGGCTGTTTGTTTCGAAATTCTAGGTACAATTAAAAGGCCTGCATCTTGCGATCTAAGGTTACGTGTAGGTATGTATGGCTGGATCATTTCAGTGAGGTAAGTAGGACCAAGTCCATGTATTGATTTATAGGTTAACAATAAAACCCTAAAGTCAGCCCTAAACCCAACAGGCAGCCAGTGTAAAGATTTAAATTCAATGTTAGAGTTTGTAGTCAGGATATTTCTTACCTTCAATGTCAGTCCTGCTCCATTCTTCATCAATACATTTTAGTCTAATCTGATTTAACACTAATCCCAGCACACCAGTGTTGTGTGGACTGTTCTACCTGAGATATGAAAGACAAAACACTCCTTTTTCAGTACAGTATTGGAGCCATCTATCACAGATGATGTACATATTCAACCAATGCAGTAAAGCAATAAATGTGAAAATCTTTTTTTGCCATGCCCCTTCTACACTTAACAAATAAATGTGTCCATAGATAAATGGTACTTAACAAATTATTATCCAAGTTAAACTCAATAACAAGGTGGTAACCAATTTATAACTACTTAGTGTTTATTGTATAGGGTTATTCCCACCAAATTATTCCTCCCCCAATGCCCACAAACCAGACAACCCAACCCTAATCTTGTTTAATACATTTACATGATAAATGTTCTATTTCACGTAGCCATCAAACACTAATTGATTTATGTTTTGACAGTTTTAGCATGTATTTTTTTTAAAGTAATATAAATTAATGCGGCCTATAATTTTCATCCTCGCCAGCAGTATTGTGTAGGTCCCTGACTGCACGCTATGAAAATGGGGTAAATCTTGGCAATTAGCAAATGATAAAAATTCTAATAAAATTACAAACCACACAAATCTAACATAGGTACTGTAGGTAAACGTTCAACTTACAGATAATATATTTCGTCTTGCTCGACGAAGACCAGGTCCCGGGCCTTCCGTCGAGCAAGCTGGAATGAATACAGTCAATAGTCTGGTTAATTTGCTAGGTATGTATGTGTATAAATATATCTATATAATGTTTTACTAGGGTTAGTTATCTAGCTACAATGTGCTTAATATTGCGTACTGTATGTAACTACTGTACCAAGCTAGCTAATTAGCTGTAATACAAAACAACTCGCTAACAAATGTACTGCTAGCCAATGTTACTTTGGACTGCCTTGAACTGTTGTCGTGTTTTCAGTAGCCATTTCCATGACTTGACAAGTTGAATAGAATTTGCTGGAATGCATTCTGGACGCTGTACTGAAATGTTAGATTTTGATTAAAAACAACCACCAGTAAAACACATTTACAATTGCGAAGTCAAACGTTCTCGTGAGTTTAAAAAAGAAGCGGGGTTGTAGCAAATTCAAATCCTCTTAATTTCATTGGTCATTGAAAACCGTCACGCCCTCACTCTTGGTTTTCTTTGCCAGATTGGGTTATTTAGTTTTCCATCACTACGCCCTCCTACTTCCATTAATTTGATTGGCCATCGAAACATATAGTCTGTGCGGAGACCTCAAAACTAGGACCATCCGGTTTTCAGCGATAGTTATATTCTATATAGAAAACGTTCTGTCGGAAACAGGGTGTGTGATGTCCGCTCTGGTATTTATTTAACGCCTTAAACGTCATTTTTCCCAACGGACTTGAGTCAAGTCAAGTCGCTATAATGCCAAAGCGCAAGGCAGACGATCACCAACACAGGACTTAGCCAATGCAGCAGTGTGCACAAAGTGCAATGATGTTTGTGGACACAAGCTAAGACAAGGCCAGATACTCAGAGCTATTTAAAAGAGAGAATAACCATCTGACCAGTGTTACATTTGCAATTACTTCTGATATTATTTGCCTTCCCCCTAAATAGCTGTTTGTCATACCAAATGAAGATAGAGAGGATCTGTATAGGGTTTTCACATTATTATATCCAAACAAGGATTTTGCCATTGTTCAACTAACTTTGCAATATAACATCAAACATCTTGTGAATCTGAATCCTCAACCAGCCTTTTTATAAAGGCCTTTAGTCAATGACTCCTTTGTTATTTTATTTTTTCTTTGTTGTCATTGTATTGCCTGATTTTTATCATTTACAAGTTTGTGGCTGTTTATCATTCACTTCAAATAAAAGTTGAATAAAATTTTGATTAGATATTGGATCTAATCAAAATGAGGGCATATATATGACAGTCACTATATGCATGTATAGTCAGTCATATACGCATATAGGCTACATAACTCTCAAGCTTCCCACTGGGGGCTTTTACCCAAAAGGCATATATTTAGTTTAAGGTGGTTATTACAATTCTTGAATTTTATTTCATGTCCTAATCAATCAACTTATTCTTAATTGGGAACAACAGTCAAATAATCACCCTATTCATATTGACACAGTCTTCTAAAAACAAAAAATCATTTTGTCTTAACCAAGCTTGGAATTTCGTAATGTTAGGGGCAAGGCCATTTGGCCTTCGATATCACAAAAATGTTTAGGGCACAAAGGCCACATGCCAGGGCACAAAGGCCATTGAGTGAAATAAGAGGATTTGGAGCTTACAAATAAACAACTTCAATTGCTGATAAGAAAAAAAAACATGCATGACATAATAACATATACATTATTCACTTTTTAATATCATATTTTGAATTATAACTTATTATAACTGATATGTTTTTTCCTCATAAAAAGTCTAACTATCGTGTTTTAGTCCTTCAAATTACATATACTCCTCCCTCAAAAAGTTTATAGATTCTGGAATCTGTTTCATTTCAGAAGTTTTAGTTGGGAGCGTTCACATGACGACAACAAACAGGCAACGGTATTGACAGTTAAGTGACGTTAAGGCTAGCTAGCTAGAAGGATAACATTACCTCAGTTACCAAAAATTAACGTGCTAAGTATCCTTTAACATCACAATCACCTGCGCTAATGAGTACAACCTAAATAAACAAATATAGTGACTTACAGTGGTGCTCATAAGTTTGCAGTTGGCATTGATGTTGACAATATGTCTGATCATGCAAAAAATCTATTTTATTTAAGGATAGTTATCATATGAAGCCATTTATTATCACATAGTTGTTTGGCTTCTTTTTAAACCATAATGATAACAGAAATCACCCAAATGGCCCTGATCAAAAGTTTACATACCCTTGAATGTTTGGCCTTGGTACAGACACACAAGGTAACACACACAGGTTAAAATGGCAATTAAAGTTTTATTTCCCACACCTGTGGCTTTTTAAATTGCAATTAGTGCCTGTGTATAAATAGTCAATGAGTTTGTTAGCTCTCACGTGGATGCACTGAGCAGGCTAGATACTGAGCCATGGGAAGCAGAAAAGACCTGTCAAAAGACCTGCGTAACAAGGTAATGGAACTTTATAAAGATGGAAAAATGATATAAAAAGATATCCAAAGCCTTGCAAATGCCAGTCAATACTGTTAAATCACTTAGTAAGAAGTGGAAATTTCAAGGATCTCTTTATACCAATGCAAGGTCAGGTAAACCAAGAAAGATTTCAGCCAAAACTGCCAGAAGAATTGTTCGGGATACAAAGAAAAACCCACAGGTAACCTTAGGAGAAATACAGGCTGCTCTGGAAAAAGATGGTGTGGTTGTTTCAAGGAGCACAATACGATGATACTTGAACAAAAATGAGTTGCATGGTCGAGTTGCCAGAAAGAAGCCTTTACTGTGCCAATGCCACAAAAAACCTGGTTACAATATGCCCGACAACACCTTGACAGGCCTCACAGCTTCTGGCACCCTGTAATTTGGAGTGATGAGACCAAAATAGAGCTTTATAGTCACAACCATAAGCGCTATGTTTGGAGGGGGGTCAACAATGCCTATAGTGAAAAGAATACCATCCCCACTGTGAAGCATGTTGGTGGCTCACTGATGTTTTGGGGGTGAGTGACCTCTAAAAGCACGGGGAATCTTGTGAAAATTGATGGCAAGATGAATGCAGCATGTTATCAGAAAATACTGGCAGCCAATTTGCATTCTTCTGAAAGAAAGCTGCGCATGGAACGCTCTTGGACTTCCCAGCACAACAATGACCCTAAGCACAAGGCCAAGTTGACCCTCCAGTGGTTACAGCAGAAACAAGTGCTGGAGTGGCCATCACAGTCTCCTGACCTTAATATCATCAAGCCACTCTGGGGAGATCTCAAATGTGTGGTTCATGCAAGACGACCAAAGACTTTGCATGACCTGGAGGCATTTTGCCAAAACGAATGGGCAGCTATACCACCTGTAAGAATTCGGGGCCTCATAGACAACTATTACAAAAGACTGCATGCTGTCATTGATGCTAAAGGGGGCAATTCACAGTATCAAGAAGTACGGGTATGCAGAATTTGAACAGGGGTGAGTTCATTTTTTTCTTTGTTGCCATGTTTTGTTTTATGATTGTGCCATTCTGTTATAACCTACAGTTGAATATGAATCCCATAAGAAATAAAATAAATGTGTTTTGCCTGCTCACTCGTTTCCTTCACATATATTACCAATTCTCCAAGGGTAAGCAAACTTTTGAGCTCAACAGTATTTGTGCACAGAGCAAGTCATTTTTGTTTTTTCATCTTTCACCACAAACACTGCCATGTCGAGTGATGTCAAACCTAACGTTATTTCTCAGAGCTTTCAAAAAGCGTTCATGTGTATTCTCCATTCTCGGAGGTCGGAACTTTCCCACCTCCCAGTTGCTCATGAACGCACCTTCCAAAACAGCGAGGTTTGATTCAGATAAGCACTAAATAAGTCAGCTATCTATCGATAACTAGCTAGCTTGCTTACCTGCATGTAGTCCGTTTTTGTGGTTGTTCTCAGTTGTGAACTACAAACAAACTTACAAACAAACTGCTAACCGTGAGATTTTGACAGTAGCAGGGGCACAAAAGCCATGGTGGCCGTAGGGCGTACAATGATTTTCGGAGCACCACGGCCAGAGCAAAGGGCAACGATGGCCGTGGGTGTCGTGAAATTCCTACGCTCGTCTTAACTCTGTAATCATTAATTAGTGTTTAAACTTTCCTCTTTGAAAGGGACTCAAAAATTAGCCTACAAAATCACTGTAAAAAATATTATTTTGGAACTTTTGTTGTACATTAAAAACTATTTTAAAACCATGTAATGTACTAAATATATTTCAGTGTGTTAAAATTGATGCAATTATTGTATTTAAATGATATTATATAGAAGTATACAACATTTTAAAATTACTGGGTCCATTTTCACTCACTGCTGAGTGTAACTGTTGAAATTAGAATAAGGACAAAAGACAAGTGTTAGGACCTAATTTGCATGTGCAAAGTTTGAGGAGTTTCCAGAAATGTCAAGAGCTGACTTCTTACATCTGGTTTAAAAAAAATTATATCGCAACTTCTCTGTACTGGCCTTTTATTTGTCATCATTACAAAGATTTTTACTTGTATTGACACTGTGAAAAGGGCCTTTTCATGCAGTGCAAGACCCTTGCGCTG
Source organism: Esox masquinongy (assembly GCA_016801175.1). NCBI lineage: Eukaryota > Metazoa > Chordata > Actinopteri > Esociformes > Esocidae > Esox > Esox masquinongy. Next base: position 5,683 of record JACXGI010016526.1, read on the forward strand.
ATCAAAGACAAAAACATTTGGCCATATCAGAACAAATGGTCAAACCACACAATCTAATTTTTGGAGACTCTGCTATCAAAAACATAAGAGGTAAGGTGATTGGAGAGTTCGTCCATTTATGGGACACACATTAAAAGAACACCCTTGTAATTAATTCAACTAATGTAATTGTACTACTTTATTGGTTGGTCTGTTTTCACACCTGGTTTGTCTGAGTGGATGGGGATACTTTGAGTCCCCCACCTTGTATGTCCGCAAATGGGCTCATTGGCGTGAGATTAGGATGTCCCACTGAGTTGAGATGCCAGACAACATGGCTCCTTCACAGACTTTCCAAAACACATATTTCATTGCACTACAGGCTCATTTATCAAGTGTGCGTTTACACACATCTATTCATAAACCATGCGTGCAATCATTTCTGCACAAATTGGGGATTTATCAATGTGAACCTTAGGGCTGGGAATTGCAAGGGACCTTGCGTTACGATATTTTCACGATACTTGTGTCAATGCGATGTGGATTGTGATTAATGCAACTCTTTATGAATTGTGATTTACTGCTTGTTCTATGTTTTATTTGACCATGCTAAACAATTTATTATACTTCCAAAGAAAATCATTGAATAATATTACATAACTTCGTCAATCATTTGCTAAAACATTCTAAGTTTTATTACTGGAATTTACATTTTGAAAAGTAGACTAAACAAGATTAAAGTGATGGTGTAATAATAACACTTCCCTATTTTTTTTAATACAGACTGGTGACAAAAAAAGGAAAATCCAGCATAAAGTGCTGCAGTAAGCTGTTCGGCCACCAAGAGCCACCAGAATAGCTGCAGCGCGCCTTGGCATAGATTCTACAAGTCTCTGGAACTCGACTGGAGGGATGGAATACCATTAGTCCAAAAACAATTCCCTTATTTGGTGTTTTGATGATGGTGGTGGAGAGCACTATCTAATCAGTCCAAAATCTCCCAGAGGTGTTCAATAGGGTTGAGATCTGGTGACTGTGAGAGCCATAGCATATGATTTACATCATGTTCATACTCCTGAGTATTCGGTGACACCACGTGCCCTGTCGATGGGGGCATTGTCATCCTGGAAGAGACCCAATTATCCAATATTGAACCCTCTTTCAAAGTCTCTTAGATCCTTTCCTTGCCATCTTGATCCAAAAACAAGATCAACTGGGCCTGCTCAGCATTTTTATGCATGTGTTGTAGGATGTTACTTGCTTAATTGTATCATGCAGTACACCTGTATGGAAGCATCTGCATTCATTATGTTCCTACACTCATTCAGGTTTTTCCTTTAATTTGTCACCCTTCTGTGCGTGTGTATGTTTGTGTGTGTGGGGTAACATAACGAAACAGGGTTGGGTAGGTTACTTTATAAATGTAATTGGTTACAGTTTCAAGTTACCTGTCCACATCACTAACGTAACTTTGTTTATTCAAACTCAATAATCGGATTACTTTGAATTACTTTTAGATTACTTTCATATTAAGAGGCATTAGAAGACAAATAGGAATAGCTTATAACAAATGTAACACCTTTTTCGGGATGAATCACTGTTACAGTTTACATAGCTGGCCAAAAACGGAATTTGCAATTTACCTTATGGGTTACGTACAGTGCCTTTGGAAAGGGTTTCTAAACCATTGCTTTCTACTTCAACATGATTGGTTTACATCTCTACATTACACGCTAAAGGTCTGTTAGATATAACCTTGATCTTCCTGAATCTGACATTTTATCTGAACATAACCCAAGATCTAAGGATGTGTTAACCTCTTTTGTTTATTTGTGTTTTATTCATGTATCTTATTGCTTCAAAACATCGTTGAAAAATAAATGTCAATTTCCTGAAAAGGTTATTGACATTATTGTATATAAAAATCAGCATATCCGTACCTTTTTGCACGTACACTAAATCTGCAGTAGTCTGATGTTTTGCTCCACAACCACCAACATTTTCAAAACCTTGCAGAAACCCCAGGCACGCGAATGCACGTTTGCAATCGTAAACACCTGCATACAATTAAGTTTTACCCGCGCGAACGTATCCTGCAATTATTAGGGGCACCAGCGATGGGTATTCAAAACCCAAATTAAAGAAATAAACTGATTATACACCTGCACTCTTAGCTTAAAGTCAATGTCAGCTGCCAGTGATAACCAATGAACACAATTTTCTGAGATGCAATGCAAGCAGAATCACATGGCCTACCTGTATGGAGCTGAGGTGGCTGCATCAAATGCAAATCATCATCCTTTGGCAGAGTGCTTCCCGACACACCTTTTCTCCTCAGATATCGTGATGAATTCCATATAATGTTTTATCTTGAAGGCAGCGCCATGTTACAGCTATCTACTGTAACAAATAGTTGCCTAATCTTCTAAAGAATTCCTGTCTGAAAAAGGTAGACCTATCGCCTATCATTTTTCTGAGAAAGATGGGTCGATATTTGATAACTAAATCACATTTTAAATGGGTTGGCTAATATTATTGTAGATATACTCTGTTTTTACCAGCCATCCAACCAACCAAAATTAGAGAAAATTAAAGTAGCGCTTCATCGGTCACTAATCTGGTTAAGCACGCCCACATTTGCGTGCATGATGATCACACACACAACTGAGACCTACAATTGTTATTTGGGTTCAAATAATGATTTTTTTTAAAAACATTAAATAAAAAAATCAAACATGCAATGTGTCAATTATTTTTCAATGGAAGTAATCCAAGAAGTAATCATAAATTTTTTCAAAAGTATCTGTAATCCGATTAAAATATTTTAGTGGGTAATGTAACGGACTACAGTTACAGTTTTTTTGTAATCCGTTACATGTACAGGTCTGGGTGCACATGGTCTGCAACAATGCTCGGGTGGGTGCTATGTGTCAAAGTAACATCCACATGAATAGCAGGACCCAAGGGTTCCCAGCAGAACATTGCCCAAAGCATCACACAGCCGGCTTGCCTCCTTCCCATAATGCATGTTGGTGCCATGTGTTCTCCAGGTAAGCAACGAACATGCACTCGGCCATTTGCGTGGTGTAAAAGGAAACGTGATTCATCAGAACAGGCCACCTTTTCCATTGCTCCGTGGTCCACTTCTGATGCTCACGTGCCATTGTTGGCGCTTTCGGCAGTGGACAGGGGTCAGCATGGGCACCATGACTGGTCTGCGGCTACGCAGCCCCATACGCAACAAACTATGATGCACTGTTTGTTCTGACACCTTTCTATCAGTCCCATGTTATGGAATTTGTTAATCTGCCTAAAAAATCATGTTGTTTAAAATTATTTTGTTGCAGTCTAAAGCCTAATGAGTTGATGCGTAATGATCTGTGAGTAAATTTGGTTATTATTTTTTGGTTATTATTTATTATTATATAAATTGGTTTTATAAAATGGATTGTTATGGAAGTTTCTTGAAATAATGTACATTTTAGAATTGTCTGCTTTTCTATTCCCTGGTATGTAACTCTGGACTTTGTTTGTTTGTGACACACCTGTCTGAATGATATCAGTCAATCATTGGGTTCTCTGACCCTTTGTTAATCTGCCTAAAACAATAAGGGTATCTGCCCTTTGTTCTTCAGGAATGTGGCCGGCTGTCATTTACAATGTTCCCCTAGCCCCATTTGGGTAAACACTAGGGACAGGATAGGTAAACATATAACCAGGGCAGGAAGGGATGAGGAACATAATGTTTTCCTACCAGGATGAATATGCAGATTCTTACCCCCACCCCTTAGTTGTATAAGTATTGATGATTCTCTAGTTACCTCAAAGATCCCACTGACCTTGTATCTGTGTGTATCTCTCCATTTGCAAATAAACTGCTAATTGTGCCAAGAGAATTTTGTCTCTGTACCTACTTCCTAAAAAGTTCTCTTCGATGGAATTGCCATCAGAACCAGCATTAACTTTTTCAGCAATTTGAGCTACTGTAGCTCATCTGTTGGATCGGACCACACGGGCCAGCCTTCGCTCCCCACTTGCATCAATGGGCCTTGGCCTCACATGACCCTGTTGCCGGTTCACTGCTTTTTCTTCCTTGGACCACTTTTGATAGGTACTGACCACTGCAGACCAGGATCACCCCACAAGGGCTGCAGTTTTGGAGATGCTCTGACCCAGTCGTCTAGCTATCACAATTTGGCCCTTGTAAGCATAAGGATCTGAGCGACTTTGACATTTTCCTGCTTCTAACACATCAACTTTGAGGACAGAATGTTCACTTGCTGTCTAATATATCCCACCCACTGACAGGTGCCATGATAACGAGATTAACAGTGTTATTCACTTCACCTGTCAGTGGTCATAAAGTTATTATGGCTGATCAGTGTATGAACAGTGATGAGCCAAAACATTATGACCACTCACAGGTGAAGCGAATAATGTTGATCATCTCCTAACAAGGGAACATGTCAAGGTCTGGGTAGATGGTAAGTGAACAATCAGTTCTCGTAATCAACGTGTTGGATGCAGAAGAAATGGGCAGGAGTAAAGACCTAAGCAACTTTGAAAAGGACCAAGTTGTTAAGGCCAGACAACTGGGTCAGAGCATCTCTGAAATGGCAAGGCTTGTGGGGTGCTGCCGGTCAGCAGGGGTGAGTGCCTACCGACAATGGTCCGAGGAGGGACAAACCATAAACCGACGACAGGGTGTTGGGCAACCAAGGCTCATCATTTCATGAGGGCAGTGAAGGCTATCCCGTCTGGTCCAAACCAACAGAAGGTCTACTGTGGCACACGTCACAGAAAATATTAAGGATGGTTATGGGAGAAATGTGTCACAACATACAGTGCATCGCAGCCTGCTGCGTATATGGCTGCGTAGCCTCAGACCAGTCAGAGTGCCCATGATGACCCATGTCCACCGTCGAAAGCACCTACAATGGGCAAGCGAGTGTCGGAACTGGATCTTGAAGCAATGGAAGAAGGCTGTCTGGTTCAATGCCTTGCAGCCTTGCAGACCTTTGCCATTGTAGTTTTCAATTTGTTGAGATAATCTGAAGAGATTTCACCCCGTGCTTCCCTGAAGCACCTCCAACAAGTTGGATTGGCTAGATCGACACTTCTTATGTACCATGCAGTCAAGCTGCTCCCACAACCGCTCAATAGGGATGAGATCCGGTGACTGTGCTGGTGTTGCAAAATGGAGTGATATACTTCCTTCTTCAAGATCCCTTTTACTCTTTACAAATCTCCCACGTTACCACCACCAAAGCACCCCCAGATCATCACATTGCCTCCACCATTGACAGATGGCAACAAGCCCTCTTTCAGCATCTTTTCATTTGGTCTGTGTCTCATGCATGTTCTTCTTTGTGATCCGAACACCTCAAACTTAGATTTGTCTGTCCAGAACACTTTTTTTCCAATCTTCCTCTGTCCAGTGTCTGTGTTCTTTTGCCCATCTTAATCTTTTCTTTTCATTGACCAATCTGAGATATGGCTTTTTCTTTGCAGCTCTGCCTAGAGCTAACAATAGCAACCTTATTAAGATAAAGCTTTACTTCACCTCGATCATGAATAAAAAGGACTGTATTGGCTCACATCTTAAAATGGGACACCTTAATGTTAGATCCCTTGCTTCAAAGGCAGTTGCAGTAAATTAATTAATCACTGATCATAAACTGGATGTTATTGGCCTGTGTGAAACATGGCTAAAGCCTGATGAAATTACTGCCCCAAATGAGGCCTCTCCTCCTGGCTACACTAGTGATCATATCCCCCATGCATCCCGACAAGGGGAGTGGGTTTGCTAAGATTTATGACAGTAAATATAAATTTTCTCGTAAACACTTCACTGGTTTTCATTCTTTTGAGGTTTTACTCATGAAAGCTAACCAGGCTGATAAATAATTTTTCATAGCTACTATATTCAGCCCCCCCCCCCACCCCCGGGCCATGCACAATGTTCCTCAGTGAGTTTCCAGAATTCTTGTCTAATCTTGTAGTGATGGCAGATACTATTCTAATTTTTGGTGATTTCAATATTCATATGGAAAAGCCCAATGATCCTCTTCAAAAACCCTTTGAATCCATAATTGACTCAATCGATTTTGTCCAACATGTCTTAGGTCCAACGCACTGCCACAATCATACCTTAGACTTAGTCCTGTCATGAGAAATAGATATTGTAGAGCTAATAATTTCCCCCACAATCCTGGAATTTTGGATCCCTGTTTTATTACATTTACTGTCAAAACAAGAAACCCACTTGCACCCCAAACAATGACTTTTAAAAGTAGTAATATAAATTCTCGGATTACCGATAGATTTCTTGATATTCTTCCAAGCTCGCTCATTGATGACAATATAAATAAATCTGTAAACGATCTAATCGAAGATCTAAACTGAACACTGCGAAATACTTTAGATATGGTTACACCACTAAAAACAAAAGAAATATACGCAACAAGAAACCAGTGTTTTTCCCGGCTGAAAATTAGTCAAAGGTGGTACCCCAACCCCTGCTACCCTGCGCTAAACCAGACGCCCCTCTGTGATATACTTTATATAATATCTGACCACTTGAAAAAGAAAACAATTATAGTGTGAAATCTACCCTGTTGTCCATGTCCACTTGAAAAGCTAATGCACACTACAATGTCCTCCCTAATACAACCAGAAAACAAGCAATACATTTATTCTTTACATATTAACATGTTACATATTTCATCTTATTTTTTATTTTTTTTACATATGTAGGATTTTACCCTCATGTGTTTTTTTGTTCTCTGCCTGTCCAGGACTAGTAGACATTTGAATGGATGTTAGTGCATCCAGCCTATAGTTTCTGCTTGGCTATTTTCCTAAGCCCCCAAACACATTGGCTCCACAATGCTCCTAGCACACACAACATATTCCCCCTTCATTATGTCTGAGCCACTCTAAAACATTTTCTCACTGAGTATCAAAACTGTTAATTAGAAAATTTAGAGTCACATAAAAAAATGAAATCACTCATCAAGCTTTATAATTAATCACAGTCAATATTATTGTTGTCTATTTTCATTGTTATATTATGTTCTTGTTGATTTGACTTGCATTAAAAACGCATCAGAGCTGTAGGCCTATATATTACAGCCTTGTTGTGTTTTTTTTTGCCGGACCGCGTAAACGGAGCTGGCCAAGAAGAGTGAATGTCTTTTACTGACTGATTGATTAATAGATTGATTAATTGAATGACTGACTGATTCTTGTTAAATAGCGTAGTGGTTAGAGAGGTGGACTGATATGCAGGCAACCGGTGTTTGAGCCTCAAAGCAGACAAAACAAATTATGCATTAGGATTTCTTCAAAATAGACAAAAACTTCGCTGGCTACAACCTTCTGTAGCTATGTTATAGTAAGCCTAAAATAAAACTGTTTATGGTTATATTGCGACTATAACTGGTGGATTTTCAAAGTACGCATCCATGAACCGTGAAATCCGCGCAAACGCTATATCTTCTTTACAACCCTATCTGTAAATCGACCCGCCCAAGCCCATTAAAATGCATCTCGGCAACATATGTACCGGCTGAAAGGGTTTTCTTGGCTGTGGGCTTGATAGTCAACAAACTGCGTAAGCCTACGCGTCTACTCCCAGAGCACGTGGACATGCTAATTTTTCTAAATAAGAATAAATGATCATAATAAAATAGACATTGCCTAATGATTCTTACCTTTTTTTTAAGATCTTGCATCTATGGACACGCTAGCCAGATTTTATTTGTTTTTTTGTATATTTTATTCCTATTAAGCTTCCTTTGGTTTGGAAAGTGTAGTTTTAAGGCACTGTATATAAAAACATTAGCTGGCTAGATGGTCTAATACATTTTGTATTTTGTTGTTATGGCCAGAACACATTTACACAAGGACGTTAGCTAATGTAAGGCAATTCATACATCTCTGCGCTAATTCATTGGAGACAATTTGCATTTCTTAACAATGTTTATAGTTCATCTGCAATTGTAATTAATGGAAACGCTTGTAACAATAATTTGAAATAAATCCCTTGTTATAAAATACGAATGACTTGACAGGCCTATGCGTTAGGTTATTTGGTTATTGAATCTGAATGTCCCCTGAGTAAAAGTAGATCTTGCCTAATTGTTTATACTGAAATGTTATTGAGGTTATTAACTACATTTTTAAATAGAACGTTGAATTTATTGCACGACATATTACAATTTACATTCAATTATTTTTCATTTAATACCTCTCTTTTTGGTACGAGTGGCCGACATCCCTAGCCGACAAACAAAGGCGGTGCGAGATTTTGGGAAGGTGGCCGCCTTTGAGATTTATATGCAGGAAAATCCCTCGAAACTCGCTTCCTGGTACACAGACAATACTAGAGCACTCAAGCAAGCCTCCAGAGAGTTGGAGCGAAAATGGCGCTCCACCAAATTGGAAGTATTTAGACTAGCCTAGATAGACAATACACTACAATACCCAAAAAGCACTCACATTTGCTCGATCAGCTTATTTCTTCAACCTGATTGAGGTGAAAAAAACAATCCAAAATTTCTCTTTGATACAGTTGCAAAGTTAACAAAAAAGCAATGCTCAACAAGTGAAGTAGGTCTTCACTTCAGCAGTAATAAGTACATGAACTACTTTGATGAAAGGATAATTTTCTTCAATTAAACACGGATAAAAACGAAGTTTTAATTATTAGCCCCCCATCTATTTCGGATGACGTTCGGTTGGCTCTAGGATGGCTAGCGTAAAATGTGCCTGTGGCCAGAAATTTGGGAGTTTTCTTTGATCCAGACTTGCAATTTGTATATAACACAAAAAAAACTGGTGCAGGCATGCTTTTACCAACTTAGCAACATTGCCGAAATAAGATCACTTTTATCTTTTGAGGACACAGAAAATCATGCATGTTTTCATTTCATCTCGCCTAGACTATTGTAATGCTTTGTTTACATGCCTCAACAGTAAGTCCCTAGGTAAACTCCAAGTTATACAGAATTCTACTGCCAGACTTCTTCAAGGTCTCATATAACCCCAGTGTTGGCAGCTCTACATTGGTTACCAGTGAATTTCAGAGTAGATTTAAAAATTCTAATTTTTGAGGCACCACATGGTCTGGCACCTGATTACATTTATGACATGCTCAACCCATGCTGCACTGTTAAGCCTCTCAGATCAGCTGAAAAAAGACTTATGGCTGTCCCAGAGTCTAGACTGAAAACTAAAGGGAACCGGGCATTTGGTATACGGGCCCCTAGACTCTGGAACAGCCTACCACAGAATTTCAGAGATGCTACGTCAGTGCATTATTTTAAATCTTACCTAAAAGCTAATTTTTATATCATGGCTTTTATGAATATTTTATCACTGTGACTTCATTCTTTATTCTTTTCGCTTCTTTTACTTTAAAAATAAAAAATATATGTTTCTATATACAGTGAGGGAAAAAAGTATTTGATCCCCTGCTGATTTTGTATGTTTGCCCACTGACAAAGAAATGATCAGTCTATAATTTTAATGGTAGGTTTATTTGAACAGTGAGAGACAGAATAACAACAAAAAAATCCAGAAAAACGCATGTCAAAAATGTTATAAATTGGTTTTCATTTTAATGAGTGAAATAAATATTTGATCCCCTCTCAATCAGAAAGATTTCTGGCTCCCAGGTGTCTTTTATGCAGGTAACGAGCTGAGATTAGGAGCACACTCTTAAAGGGAGTGCTCCTAATCTCATCTTGTTACCTGTATAAAAGACACCTGTCCACAGAAGCAATCAATCAGATTCCATGGCCAAGACCAAAGAGATGTCCAAGGATGTCAGGGACAAAATTGTAGACCTACACAATGCAGAAATGGGCTACAAGACCATCGCCAAGCAGCTTGGTGAGAAGGTGACAACAGTTGGTGCGATTATTCGCAAATGGAAGAAACACAAAAGAACTGTCAATCTCCCTTGGTCTGGGGCTCCATGCAAGATCTCACCTCGTGGAGTTGCAATGATCATGAGAACGGTGAGGAATCAGCCCAGAACTACACGGGAGGATCTTGTCAATGATCTCAAGGCAGCTGGGA
>JACXGI010016527.1:0-15763 GCA_016801175.1 Esox masquinongy
AAAGTAATTCAAAGTGCTATGAATATTCATTTCTGGGCAGGCACCATAGATTGAATGTAAATAACAGCAGGCAAAGGACAAAGCTACAGTAAATTGACTGCCTACATTTCAATTTCAATCTGCAAAATTGCACACTACACAATCATTTTTAACCCTTTGTAAAATCCCAGTTCTGTGGAATAACAGCCATTTTCATAATCCAACTCCATTCCTATCTCCAGTGTATCCCTTAATGACGAGGTGCTAAGCTGAAAGGAGGAGGACATCGCTGACCAAGACAAGTACTAATAAACAGCTGTCTCACAAATGCAGATGATTATTTTTCCCGCTCTCTTCGAACATCTCTGTGACAGGATTTCTAGCTTGGTGGAACGCTCTAATCGATTAATCAGTTAATCCTCTATCTTCCAGCCACACAATATCCGAAATTATTTTGCAGTTTAGAATATGCCTGTGTCCCAAATGGCACCCTATTTCGTATACAGTGCAATACTTTTGACCAATGCAGCCCCTATACAGCCCTGGTAAGAACTAGTGCATTATGTAAGCAATAGCGTGCTATTTGGGCTGGAGGCAGGCTCTTACACATTCGGAAGTGGCTGGACCGTGTTTTCCCATGCTGCTTTGTTCCAGGAAGAGAATCCCTGCTGTGAATCATTACAGAACATCATTTCATGTAAACAGTTTTTGCACCATGGGGGCTCTTTTCTTACGAAGAAGAACAAAAACCTGACAAAAAAAATTAAAGATACCACGCACTACACAACCGACACGTCTCCAGATGGAAACGACAAACGATTGACAAATGCTCATTTCTGATTCAGCCGAAGAAGAAAAAGCCTTGGCAGGAGCTGAGGACGACAGCCAACCGCGATACCATTCTTTCTTTAGACTCCCTGTCAAGTAGCTCATATTTACAGACTTTAAAATGCCAAGCCAGACTCCTATAGCTGACACCCGCGAAGAGAAATGACAACAGATCTATCAATCAACACGCAACATATGAATTACTTAGAGGAACTTGTCAACTGTAGCACACTGATGCACCATCTCACGGGAATGGCAGTCAGGCAGGAATGCTGGCACCCTGCTTAATATTAAAACAACTCATTGCAAATTGAATGAACTTGACAAGGAAAACAAAATCTAACTTCAGTTTAATGTGCATCTTATGTGCTTAACAATCTGAGAACATAAACAGAGTCATAACAGTGTTTGTCTATGTCTTCGCTGAGACATTCTATATATACATAAAGTATGAACCGACAAAGAATTTAGATATTATCCAAGTAAGACAAGTCCTACAAAATTTCTCTCAGTGGATGAATGCCTATTTGCATTTACTCGACTGCAGCCGCAACGTTTTAAACTGCGGAAAGACGCTGAAGAAAATGAATCCCTTCCGTGATCAAATTGATGGATCACAGGCCAAACCCGCTGGGCTTTCCCTTTAAACAGTGGCCTGTGGCTTATGACGTGATTCCACATGAGACAGGGGGTCTGGCCCTGCCCCAGCCCACAGACAGACACGGGCTCCTTACCACAAAGCAATTCCTATCCCCTATATCAGTTTCCTAAATGTTTTTGGTTACTCACTGAATTTTCACTGCCTGAAATAACCCTGAAGTACCTCCTCACAAGGGTCTCATGGTCTCTAGTGTCTCCAGTAGATAGACCAGTACCTTCAGAGGTCCTAATACCCCTGGTTGGGAAGCACCACTCTTTATAATGCACTACTATTTATAAGATCCAGAGTCCATTTTGCCCTAGTTTAAAAGTAGTGACCTACTGTATGTAGGGGACAGGGTGTCATTTGGGAAGGCTCTCTGGGTTGAGCGGAGGCAGTGATTCACTGAGTGTCGCAGCCTACCTATGGAAAACAATCTACAGCAGAGCCACAGAGAAAAGCCCCTCTGACTGTGATTATGGGGAGAGGACGTTCATTTATCAGGCTTAATGGCTGACCTGTGCTGCTATGACAGTCTAGCTATCGCCATAGAGCAGCAGAACGCTACGCATCTTCACTCAGCGATTGGGGCACAATTCATTGAGTCCCATTCGGCATCCTGTTCTCTTAGTGCACTACTTTTGTTCAGAGCCTGTAGGAAACGGTGTAACGAATCTGGGCAATTTGTGATGTGGAGGCATTATCTCCTTGTGTAGCCATGCATGTGTTACGGCTGGAGGGGTTGGACATGTGGAGACTCCACCCACTTCAGATAGCCTTATGGGGACCCGGCTGACCTGTGAGGCTGTCCGGCCGTGGAATCATCCTCTCGTAGACGTCGTAATTCTGGACTCCGTAGGGGTCGGCGTCGTGGTGGATCAGGGAGCGAGGCAGGGTGGAGCCGTAGTGCTGCGGCTGAGCGGTCATGCTGGAGCGCGCCGGAGACCCCGACAGCCCGCCCGCCTGCTGGGTGAGTGGGCCGTCCGTCATGGTGAGGGGCGAGCCCATGCGACCCGACCCCGACGCCGCGGCCAAAACCTGGTAGGGCGAGGTCGTGCGGCTGGCACTGCCCGGACGGGAGTTGGCGCTGCCCATGCGGCGCAGTGCAGCGGGGGAGCTTTTGGCGGTGTTGTAGGGGGAGCCGGCACGCTGGGCTGAGGGCAGGGTGGTGGAGAAGATGCTTGATAAAGGCTTGGGCTCCGTCACGATAGGGGAGCCGTAGTTGCTACCGGTGGTGGCCCTCAGGGAACCGCGTGAGGGGGACACACTGCTGCTGTAGGTCGGGGACTGGGTCCGGGAGGGGACCGAGCTCACCCTCCTCATGGCTCGACCAGGCGCTGCGGCGCTCAACACAGGGACCTGCTGGGACAGATGAGGACCAACTAATGAGCAACCGCAACACGTTTTAATTGCACCTTTAACAGAGCCCTTGTAATATCTTCACGCTCACATTCGATATCAACCTTACTGAAAACCAACAATGCTGTTGTCAGGAGTTACTACTACTACTACTGTCAGTTGAGAGTACATATATTTTTAACACTTTTTCATCCATGAAAAATCCATGTGGGAACCGTGAACCCAGACACTTTAAGCACCATGCTCTATCAACTATCAACTATGCTTTACATCCTCACAGAAAGAGGCTAGTCTCATGGTTGTACTCAATGTATCTAACTTCCTCCTCATCTGCCTGTCACTATGTAGCTTGTATTTGTGATCAGGAGCAGCTTGGGTCCAAAGAGAAGTCCTTGAGGGCTTCTTTCTTTGCCAAACTCACATCAGTGGTGGCAAAGGCAGGTCTATGAAGGGCTACAACTGCCGCGCACACTTATGTTCTAGCAGGAGATCGCGACAGGAGTCACATACTGCTTTAGAAAACCCATCATTCAGCGTTACCGGTCCTATTATATCGTCTAAAGCGAGTGTGTAGTCCGGTCGCAATAACAATGATTTACTTAGCAACAGGTTATGTTTGTTTCTCAAAGGTTCACCACAAATGCGACATACATCCACAGACAGATGGGGTTTTATTTGGCGATTTTGCGGCCATCTTCACTTAGCTAGCTACTGTTGCACAGAAGGCATTATTCTCGTGAGCATCTGTATAAACCCTTCCCAAGCAATGAATTTGATTGGGTTAATGTGTTTTGAGACGTTATTCGAAGAAAACATTTTTCCCACCCCTTTGCAACAAAAGTCCTATAGGTATTCCCCAGGCCTAGTGACAAGCCAGGCCTGGTTTAAGAGGCTACCCTTTACCTAACTCTACGGTTGTGACTATTGCAGACAGGGAGACCCTCTACCTAACTCCACGGTTGTGACTACTGCAGACAGGGAGAACCTCTACCTAAATCTTTGGTTGTGACTACTGGAGACAGGGACACCCTCCACCTAACTCTATGGTTGTGACTACTGCATACAGGGAGACCCTCTACCTAACTCTATGGTTATGACTACTGCAGACAGGGAGACCCTCTATCCAACTGATGCTTGTACCTGGACCTTGGCCTGGCCCTCGGCCCTGGCATTCCTTAGGAGGGTGGAGGTTCCGCCTGGGCCCGGGTATGAGTGCTGCATCCTCAGCTCTGCCTTGGCTGGGCGACTGTGGTTCTGGCTACCGTAGTAACTGCTGGCATCCTGGTAGCCGCTGTCCGAGTATGAGTTCATCTGGGTGGAGCTACGGGAGTTCCCTGTAGACCCTGACAGAGAAGATTGGAGAAGCGGAGGTAGAAGAGAGGGGAAAACAGAGGGACAGGAAGAGAAAGAAGAACAGAGACACAACGAGAAAGCAACAACATGAGTGTACGCAATGACCTTCATGACCTTTAGTTAGTCCACAGGACTAATGACCTCACACAGAGAGGCTGGTTCTATCTCCCTACCTGCCAAACTGTAGCTATTCACTGACTCATTAAAATGATACAACACATCACATGGGGTTCTGAGTGTACCTTACCGAAACACTTCAAAGCATCATTAAATGACTGCTGATGCAGAAAAATGTGGAATCGGCCAGCCTTGACAAAGAAACAGAAAGAGATAGAAAGCAAGAGACAACTAGAGAGGAAGGGGTGGTGAGGGAAGTGGAAAGAAACGGAGAGAAAGAAACTGGGGTCAAGAGAGGGAGAGACAGAAACACTGGGTGGTGAGGGAGGGAGAGAGAAAAAGAGAGATAAGGGCAGGACATGCAGAGAGACAGAGAGAGTAACAGACAAGCTGAATAATAACAGACGCTCACTTTCATGGAGAGAGGTCTGCTCTGGGGAGTACAGGGCCACCTGCTCCTGCTCTGTTCTCAGGCGGTAGGTGGGAGACTGAGAGCTGTCAGTCAACCGAGACCTGGTGTCCCCCGAGGTGGAGACATCTGGCACAGGAAAGACCGTGGGACAGAGAGAAGTCAGTGGGGCTCGAGTGGCTCAGTGGCCAGAGTACTGTGTTTGCAACGCCAGGGTTAGTGAGTTCCATTCCTACAGGACAGAGCCCACATTAAACAGGACTTAAAGTCTGCATTGGCGGTGACGTCA
This sequence comes from Esox masquinongy, assembly GCA_016801175.1. Lineage (NCBI taxonomy): Eukaryota > Metazoa > Chordata > Actinopteri > Esociformes > Esocidae > Esox > Esox masquinongy. The sequence continues at coordinate 4,975 of JACXGI010016527.1, forward strand.
CAATTGTGCGCCGCCAAAACACAGACAGGCCTTTGAGGTATGTGTCCAGTAGATCCCTCAGATCCTCTGGCCTTTTTACTATCCCAAAGCCCAGGACCAAGACAGACAGAGAGGGAGCTTTTCACTTTTATGCCCCAAGGAAAAGCCTGTTAGAGAACCTAAAGGGCGGCGAAACTGTGGATATTTTAAGAGATCTTGAAACAAACCTTATTAGCTTTGCTTTGCCCTGGGGTGCATTTAATGGTTTAGTTCTACAGTTTTCGTAGCTCATCATTTTTATTTGTATCTGGCTTTGTTTTATAAGAGGGTATTTTAATTGTTTTTATTTACTTTCCTGTAAAGCCCATTGCTAGGCACCAGTGACTGAAATGTGCTGTATAAATGAAGACTTGACTGGGGTCAGCAACACCAAAAATGGATGCAGTGCACAGAGTGCTCCGGGACACTTCGGATAAGCATCTGCCATCTGATATATGCAGTATATAAAGGAGCAAAAATAATTGCAAAATAGGAAACATAGTAGTTAAGGGATTTCACTTTGGGGCAATAACATCTATTTCACTACATTAACTTCACTCTCGTGTAAATTTAGAACCATTACATTTTATTATCATACTAATTCACAGACAAGACATTCGTGGTGCTCCTTATTTGGCAGGACACTGATGAAAATCCCCTCCTCAAAAACAGTTCCCAAACTATAAAACACCCAAATGGCACCCTATTTCCCGATAAGGCACTTGTTTTTGACCAGGCCTCATAGGCCTCTGGTCAAAAAGCAGTGCACTTCGCCGAGAACATGGTGGAAATTGGTAACACAGAGCATGGCAACAGTCAGTGTGGCGCGGAGGAGAAATTACCACAGTAATGTCTATCATAAGCGGGTGAAAATGTTTCTACACAATCAAAATTTAATTAAGTGTGGCCAGCGTGAATGAGCGGCACCGCAATAGACAGAACGAAGCGATGCAGGCGTTGGCAGCCAGTCAGAACCGGAGGGAGGGGCCTCATTGGCGGGCATGTGAACGAGGGAGAATTCCATGGAGGAGCTGTACGCTGCCCCTCTCCGGAGCGGCTGTTTGCACAGTTCCATTGACTCTGAGGCCTAGTATGTTTGAAAGCCTGACTGCTCACACTCCCACTTGTATCTCAGTAACCCATTCCTTTGGCCAACAGGTCCGCTCGCTCTAGCCTTAAGGATTGGCCGCAGCTACAGCGCCTCTATAAATCCTGCTCAGGCTATTATTATGGATGACGTGAAATGATTGGTTGACCACTGCGAGTGGCGTGGGCCGACACTTAAATCTTTCAAACGGCCCCGTTCCCCCGTGTGAAGGATTTCTACACCGTCAGAAAACATCATGAAATATTCATGCTGAGGATAAAATGCGATCGTTAAAAGCAGTATTTAAAGATATGGCAATGGAAAATTGTCTGGTGAGAAATGTCCCTTCTGACCAAACGGCAACGGTATTCCAACAGACAACTAAAACAAACCTTCCCACATACAGTAATCCCTAGCGCCCCACAGGACATTAGCAGCATTTCAGTAACTTTTCAGGCAAGTAGTCTGATGTTTGATGTGTACTTTCTGCTCTCAGGGTGGCCTTGACCCTGTTTGAGAAGGCAGAAGGTGCACAATGAAATGAGTGTAACATCTCCTCCACTGCTCCTCCTGAACATTAGGACAGAAGTGTGCAGGTGTCCCAAAAGGCAACCTATTCCATATCAGTATTTCCTCTATTTATTCCCAAATAGCGAGGGGGGGAACAAGGACACAAAAGGGTTGATGCGTGAAATTACCTAAATACTCCCCCTCAATTAACCATTCCCTAAAACTGTTCATGAATGGCCTCCCAGGCAACTAATAAAAGCAACTAGTTAGCTACTAACTAATGAGGCAATATGAATTCCATGTACAGTATATTACTGTGTTGCATTGGAGGTTAAAGAGGGGGTAGAATAGAGTTTTGCTGGATGTAGCACACAGTGCCCCATGACTTTACACACATTACATTTGTAACTTTACAAACTCCGAAATTGCGCAAATTAACAACAATAACATCAAAATAGGATATTTTTATATTAGATATGTTCTCTACCAGCTGAAACCATTTCTCAATGTGCTCCACCTTATATCCTTTACCTTATGTAAAATATTATTTAAATAGCAATTTTGTTTAGTTTATATAAATCCCACGCAGTTTTTCCTTTGAAAATGTACACAATACACACTATATATACACAACGCAGACTTATTTTGAAGGCAAAATACGGAAACCGTGTGTCTTATTGTTGCTGCCGAATCTCTAATGTTGCCTGCATGATGTTAATCTATTGTAGCCGATTGTACCTATTGCGACCTTTTGGTTGTCACTCAAACGATGGTTACCTTCTTTATAACAATTTCACAGCCACATACTGACAGTTGAACACAAAAGTGTGCGTGCAGATAGTTACGTTACTCGGACCGCACTCGCTAGCTTGATACTCGGAACGTCCGGTGCAGGACGCTATTGCTCCGCTCTGATGCTCGTGTCTAGTAAACAGCGTGCGATGGTAAACTGCGCTCAGCTTGGGTAAAAAAAAAAAATTGTGTTTTTCTTCTCTAATAACAGGTGCCGCTGTTGTTTAAGTAAGAGGGAAACATATTGCATATTGTGTACTTCTTTTGAGCAGGGCTCAGAGGGTTTTTTGTATACAGGCCGTCCCAATGCTTGTGTTCTTTCTCAGTCTTTCCACAGCAACACCTCCTCCCAAAATTCTCAGTCAGGGAGAGAGGCAGGCGGGACTGGAGGCCGCGAGGCCAGTAGTCATTACCCTCCACAGCAGCACGCTGCAGCTCATTCCATTCCAAATCACGTCTCTTGCCCACAAACATTGACAATTTGAATCCCAAATGGCACCCTAGTTCCTACTTAGTGCACTACTTTAGACCAGGGCCAGTGGATCCCCAATAGGGCTCTGGTTAAAAAGTAGTGCACCAAGTAAGTAATAGGGAGTCATTTGGGAGGTTGCCTCTCCCTCTGACTCCTAATGTAATAAGTAGTGGAGGAGTTCCAAGGATGACAAAATAATACCCTGTGTATGAACCCTGGCCATTAAAGTGAGACAGCTGATTAAAACGGTGAGTAACAACAATTCTTACTCCTTATCCATGGACAGGATGTCGCTCACTTAATATCTACAAACATCAGCTATCAAGTCTGCTCCATATTTCTGGATTAGAAAAATAAATGACCGTGCCTAACATTAATTTCACATCTACTATATGGGAATCAATCCATATTAGGCTCTATGGCAGCGACCCAAAGGGCACTCTATTACCTACACAGTACACTATTTTTGACCAGGCCTCTATGGGTCCTGGTTGAAAGTTGTTAATCATGGCACCATTTGGAACGACAGTGTCTTTTTTTCATACTGCTGGTCATGGTTTCTATAAAGGAACCAACCAGAGCGAGTGGAGAATGGAAAAACATACAGAGACAAGCTACAATGTATTGAAGATGCACTGTGGGATCTGAGGCACAACAAATTCATATTTCACAAATGTTACGTTTATTCATGTTTCTGTTCTTTTTTTTTGCAACATATGGTCTATGAAATACACAATTGTACACAACTGGATGATGTAGTATCCAAAAAGCCTTCTTGCTCATGTGCAACTACGGAAAGAAATAATACAAAAACTCCAAACTGCATCTTTTAAATTCCCAGTGCATATGTACAATAACCCCAAGGATCAATCTGACAAGATCCACACTAAAAGATTAATGACGACTGCAGCGATTCACCTAGTTCCCTTCTACAATTAATAAGCCATGAAATACATTAGTACCATGCACTTCATTATCAATTCGAGCAGCACCAGCAAAACGTGTCTGGAGATACTTCACCTACTCACTAGTCATCTCAGTAAGGAAGGAGAAAGGAAGTGTTTGGGCTTGTGAGGGTGGGATTTAGTCGAGATAATAATTAAATGTGACATGGACCAGCGAAGACTCATTAAGTCATTATACGTTTGATATACATACGGCTTGGCAGTATGGTTTTTATAGAGTAACAATTCATATGATTACATGCACAGGAAAAGGGTGGATATTTGTCAGGTTGCACACAAGGTCCAACTGAGTCTTGGCTTCCACATAGTAATCCAACCCCCCTGAATGGAGATGTGCATGAAGCTGCGAAGATGAGCACCCCGGGAACAATTCATGTTAACTGCCTTGGCAAAAAGACTGATTTTTCACCTTGCTGGCTCTGTTATTCGTAAGTTTAACCTTTCGGTTCCTGGTCAGATAATCTGACCTAATAGACAAGGGCCCTACTTTGGGTTATGGTGAAAAATAGTGGAGTTCTGGTCAAAATAATATTATTACACAAATACAGTGACATTTAAGACAGTGTATATAGGAATGCTCAGACTTTACCTGCAGATCTCCAGGGGAGGGACTTCTCAGATGAGCTGAAAGACAGAGAGAATGCATTAAATATGTAGAAATTAGAGCGAGGAAGGAACATTAGGTATGTACAAACAGGAAAGAGAAAGCCTTGGTTGTCATCATGAAATGTGTCTACATTCATATCGTGGTGGAAACCCTCCAGCGGAAAGCCTCCAAAGCCACACTCGGACTATTTGTTGCAGTATAGTCGTCTAATCAAAGGCAGTGCATGACACAATGCAATCAAAGCAATGGTAGACTGACAGAAATGGAATGTAGCTGAGTTAATTGTTGTGGCCAGCGCAGCACTATGCCAATATATAAATAAGATGGCCTAGACCAAACACTGAACTCTGATCCAGAACAGTAATTTCTCCTCTCCGGCCGCGCTAGTTGGAAAGGAGTCTTGGGTGACAGGTGGTCTTTACTGCCACCACAGAGACACTACCATGAGGATCCTCCTTTCCCCGGAGCTTGTGTTATTTTCATCCTGGTCACTCAGTGAGAAATACACTCTGCGAACAAATGGAAAAGGTCAGACTTGGTGATCCATCCTGACAGGGAGCTGAGAGGCTCTGAGAACTTCTGAAACTGAGCGCGGATAGTAAAGAAAGAAAAAAAACAGACGACGCAGACCGGCATGGAGACAGAAAACACATGAACACACACCCACGGGTATATACCAATGCATATTTATCGCAAACACAGGGAAAGTCGTTTCCCGAAAACAATTAGGTGTGACGCTAACATCCAGGGAGGGAAGCCATTTTAAAAACGCATCACGGCCCCACACACGGACTCATCCCAAATAGCACAGTGAGGGCCCCAGTCAACAGTAGCGCACTACAATAAGCATAAGGGGCCATTTGGGAAGCATGCTGGGACCACAGAGCAGGAAGTACACGGGGGTGTGTGATGGATGGTGGGGTCAACAGCGCTGGGTCCTGGATCACTGAGAAGGTGAACAGGCTGCCAACCGGGCAGATGGGTAGATTGCTGAGACGGATGCCAAGGACCAGAGGCAGCCAGACCAATCACAGGCCTGGGTAATGCTGAGGCAGTAGAGGGCTTTAACAAGCCAAATGGCACCTTTTTACTATAAAGCGCACTTTTGAACAGCGCCCTATAGACCTTTCAAATACACTGATTAAAAGTACTGCAGTAGAGAATAGGGTGCCATTTGGGAAGCACACTGTCTCGGAGAGGACTTGTGATTTATACTCCTCTTCAGAGAGAGTGGCCGTGAAACTAGACCTCCTGATCTCCTATAGTATCAGACACTTCAACGTGATTATAGGGGGCAAACTTCTCAAAGCAAAAAGCAAAAGTAGCATTAGCTCTACAACAACAGTCAAAAGGTTGAACTAAAAGTCACATGTACCCAGCCCGCTTCAATTACATAAGAAAATGATTCACCACTGCAAAAACTATTTACATATTTATTTGTAATGATCAAGTCCACTAAGAAGATGTCTGAGTGCTGGAAGTGAGTCCAGGTTACCACCTCTGCCTTTGGATGAAACATTTTAGCTGGTCATTATTTTCATGCACTCACGGTTGGCGTTCACTGGCTGTATCTTCCCATTTGAGGGGATGCTAAATGAGCTTATAGAATTAGGAGAGGGTGATCGGCATGACAACGAAGCACAGGCAATTAAAAAAAAGAAGCTGGGAGAAGTGTGCTCCAGTGAGCCATGCCAGATGAAGTGGCATCATGTCCCAAATGGCACCCATTTCTATTCACAGTGCACTAATTTTGAACCGGGCTTATAAGTTCTGGTCAAGAGAAGTGCACTAAATAGGGAATACGGTGAAATTTGGGACACGCAGCGCAAAGTTTTTCCATTATCATACTCAATCCCATCTCATAGCCACAGCAGTTTATGTCGAGGGAAACAAGGGAGTAACCTGCTGAAACCCACAAACATTACCAAAAAAAAAAACATTCCTGAGAAGAAAACATCTATGCAGAATCTTCTGTAGGGCAAACGAAGCCTCTGTCTGCCCTACCACCATAGATATTATAATGATGAAGTGGGTCGGGGGGGGGTAGCATCGTGCAACATGGTAAAAGAAACGACACATCCTGAACATTCTGGTGTTCAAATCCATGTGCAATATGTCTAAGCAAAAAAAAAAAAAAAATACTTGCATGCTGTAGCTTCTATGTGTTTGCAATATCGCCAATGGCAGTTTTACTATTACGGATTCCATCAGGTTTAAACTCAAAATAAAAGCCCTTTAGTGGTCGGCTACGAAGATGACAAAGGTGGAGCATATACGCCTTCCATTCCATTGCAGGGTAAGAAGTTGCACCTAGAAGCTGATCTTGAATCAGTTTTGGTTTTCCGTCGTTAATGGTTAGGATGGGGGGGAGGATCTTATCCCAAATCTATATTTAGGAGAAACACTACGCGGGAGTTTCTGTTCCCCTGGGTGGGAGGCCTCTTCCTCAACCAACAGCCACCCAGAAGACCGCTGGTCAAATTGTCTCAGATGCTGTGCTAAAGGTGTAATAACATGAACCCCTCAGGACACACCTCTATTGTTGTGCTGGATGAGACACGGAGCTAAACGGTGTGACCTTGAGGACAAGGAGAATCCCTATTGAGACACAAACGGCCCCAAGGATTACCATACCGCCACTTCTTTATAGGGCGTTAAAAGGTGTGAAAATCACTATGCATGTTTCCTTTACAGGGCTGGGAGGAGGCGCTCAGCCTGTAGTGACGGCACGGCAGGACGCCAAGGACCATCACCCCTCAGACTAATGGCTCTGCTTCATTTCAGACTGGGGAGCATAATGTAACCCTCTTCAGTCCCCTGGTGTTCCCCAGCCTTCCTCCATCAGTACAAGTGCTCCCCAGTCTTCCTCCATCAGTAAAAGGAGCATTCCCCAGCCTTTGTTTAGGGAGAGAAGTACAGCCAGCTTCACCCAGACTGGGCAGCGTTTCCCAAACCCTCCTATATCAGTCAAAATAGCCTCTACCGCCAGTCAATAGGGTGCAGGCAGCCCACCACTGACCTCCCAGCCCAGCTGGAGATAGTATGACCTCCAAAAAGCCAGTTCTGGAAGCTCTGGATATGGGACGCCAGGAAGGCCATCACCTCTCCACACTGCACATTGCCATAATGAAATGGCTGAAATTCATAGCATGCAGGTGGCACAAAAGGTTCAAAAAAACTCTGCAAAAGCACTCCGTGCTATGATCTAAGGCTAAGCCCTTATATTGTCTGTGAGTGCTGAGAATGATGCCCAGGAAATTACCCCCATCCTACAGGGAGAAAATGATGCTGGTACAATCTAACAAATATAATCAATATCCTAGCTTGATCCACTCTCCCGGGCGACAGAGAAGCCTCTTGTGGGGGAAATGGCAGTAAATAGCCTGGTTGACACCCTTTTCTCTGATGCACAGACATGGATAGCCTCGCTAGCCAGGCTGCTTTTCCACTCCTTTGTAGCAGACCTTTGAGCCCTGAGAGTTATAATGGACACTCACACACTAAGAGCGGCTGCTGGCCTGCCGAAGCCATCTAGGCAGTCTGATCTATGCCTGACTGTCCCAAGTGAACTACTTCCAACCACAACCAGTTAAAACGAATGCACTACATAGAGAAAAGGGTGCCATTTGGAATGGATCCTATGTGTGAGTGAGTGTGTGAGTGAGTGAGTGAGTGAGTGAGTGAGTGAGTGTGTGAGTGAGTGAGTGAGTGAGTGAGTGAGTATCTCTGGGTAATTGTCAGCCAAGAAAGGCGCTTAATGATTTTGGGTTCACTCTACTTCTAAGAGCTGAAGGGCTACAGCCACAAGGACAACTAGACTGGCTGTCAAATAACTTCAAGCACACTAGTCACATTGAAACAGCCACTAGAGAACTAATTGAATCCACACAATGCATTGTATACACTGGGTCGGTCTAGAACGGAACCACACTCCCTTTAAAGTGCACTACTTATGACCAGGCCTATTGACCCTGGTCAAAGGAGTGCACTACAAAGGGTACAGGGTGAATCTTCAGGTCCACACGATCCAACATTGTTTTTTTACTGTAGTAAAAGAAAAAAACTACAGAGAAATACTACTCAACCTGTTGTCTCCTAGTATCGTATTCACCTCAAAATACATAGACCATCCCAGTTCATATCTGAGAGGTTGAGCTAATCGAAGCAGCGATATGCATAAACCAACAGAGAATACCCAGATTTAATAGCAGCCACTAAAATGTGTCCATTAGCAATTTCCCTTGAATTTCATAGTCTATTAACTTCCTCTTTTATTTCTCCTACCTTAATACATTCCTACTAAACAAACACCACATTATACGGGTGTATTCATTCAGCCAAACACAACATTTTAGATAAGTGATAAGAGGTTAGTCAAACCGAACAAAATGGAGAGGGACCTACCTGAATTTGTCCAGTAGAAAAGAAAAATTGAAAAAAAAAAAAACAACAAAACCGTTGTGAAATGAATACACACCAGGTGTTCAAACAGCAACACCAACATGTATGAACCCCTGTAAATTAATTTCTGTTAATCAATACTACATACATTAGCTAGATCACTAAACTGCGTCTCCCTCGTAGATAAAGGGTGAATCCCAATTGGCATTGCATTGAGTGAACTACTTGTGACCAGATCTCTATGGGTACCACGAAGGGGATAGGTTCCCATTTGGGATGCACACAAAACCTTGACACTCCCTCAAATAAACCCAGCAATCTCCCTTTCTAACACGACCACCACATAGCACCTCAAAGTCAGCACGCCGTGACCTGAGCTAGTCAGACACGGGTGCAGATAAGGCATTTGAATGTAATGTTGACTAATGTGAACATATGAAATCTTGCATGCCCAGACGCATGTGTGTGGTAGTCAGTGAGGCATGGCAGAGGAACTGCACATCTGACCTGATGTATAGGGAGTAAAAGGACTTCCTGTACCCTAGCTCTGCCACCCAAAGTCTGCCAGTAAGACACAGTACAGTAAAGCTGCTCTTGCTCAGCTGCGAGTAAAAAGTATACAAATGTGGACACAGCCGTGATTTGTAACTCAATGCAAGTGTGTAGCATTACAGTTTAAACTGCATTCCCATGTAACGTGCTGAGAGCATCCAGCCTTTCCTTCCTATTACTGCTCATATCAACCATTTTCTGCTGCCAAAGACAACCTACTGTGCTTTAGTTTCAATGACTAGTCAAGCTGAAAGGTGAATGATGAGATTATCCAAGTTGACGCCTCCATCTCTGTGCTATATATATCGTCCAATCAGGTGTCTGTTCGTTTCCATTCCCGGGCCAAAAGGCGATGCTATGGCCTACTGTTGGGCATATTGAGGGAGTTATATTGAGGGTGTATGTTTCACTATATGGGACTGTGTGTGTGTTTGAGAGTGTATCTGCAAACGTGTGTGTGTGCGCATGTGTGTGGGTTCATTACCTGCCACTAGCAGCGCCTGGCGACTCTGCTCCCAGTCTGCATCGTTCCAGCTGATTGGCCACAATCTGTCTTTCCACCTCCAGTTCCCTAGTCAGCCTCTCAAACTGGAGCTCCTGCAGAAACACAAGGACAAGACACAGTTAGGAACACCAGGTCAGGGGTGACTTCTACGGGAGCTCCCTCGGACAGTCTGGCCTTAATGGAACTTTCTGGTTAAACACAGGTACGGGAGGAGAAAAAAAAAAGCGACGGAAAACCAGACACAGGCATGTGTTCACGAATGCTGACGACATGGAGGAGGGATAACAGTCTGGATGGTTTAAAGAGCAGAAGCAGCTTGGTTGTTGGCATGTACAGACACTACGCAATCAAAGATGTACAAAAAAAAAAAAGCAGACAATGGCTCCCTAATAGACGGGGGTAATTATATATGCCTCAGAATACAAAGAAACCATCCGAAACACGCATGCTCACACGGCCCCTGGTGTATATGGTAATGTACAGCCCACACAGGGAGATAGAAGCACCACTTTAGCCTGGGTAAAGAGAGGGTTATTCAGCCTGGCTTCAACTGGGGTCTCCTCCGGGAGCAGCAGGGATAAGCATCGGACTCTTCTAATTATCTAACTCCAGTGAGGCTGTCTGCCTGTGCTTTCTCATTTTGCGTGTCAGCCCGGCTTCGAGCACTGCAGCGTGTCACATGAAGACAGAGTCTCACGTACACAAACTTGCGCGGGCGCACACGCCCGCACGCACACACACACACAAACACGCACACGCACGCAAACACACCAAACCGACCAAAGTACAACCTACACGCATACGTCACGCACGGCCCTTTCCTTTTCACCTACGCCGTCATGCTTTGACACACACACACACACACACACACACACACACA
>JACXGI010016528.1:5000-15859 GCA_016801175.1 Esox masquinongy
TCAAAAAAGTTGGGACATGGGAAAGTATTTTTCCACTGTGTTGCATCACCTCTTCTTTTAACAATACCCTGTAAGCGTTTGGGAACTGAGGAGAACAATTGCTGTATTTTTGAAAGTGAAATGTATTCCCATTCTTGCTTGATATAGGATTTCAGCTGCTCAACAGTTCGGGGTGTCCTTTGTCGTATTTTTTCATAAAGCGCCAAATGTTTTCAATGATTCTTTTAACAATATTATGTACTGTAGATTATGAGATCCCCAAACTCTTTGCAATTTCACGCTGACAAACATTATTCTTAAATTGTTGCACTATTTTTATACCCAATCATGTTGCTGACCTGTAGCCATTTAACCTAATTAGTTGTGAGATGTTCCACCAGCTTTATTTTAGCATTACACAACTTTTCCAGTCTTTTGTTGACCCTGTCCCAGCTTTTTTGAAACATGTTGCTGGCATCAAACTCTAAGTGAGCATTTATTTTTCAAAAAACAGTAACGTTTCACAGTTTCTACATTTAATATGTGGTCTTTGTACTATTTTTTATTAAATATAGGGTTTAAGTGATTTGCACATCATTCCATTCTGTTTTTATTTCCATTTTACACATCGTCCCAACTTTTTTGTAAACTGGGTTGTACTTAACAGCACTCATAGAAAATAATTCAAACACTTTCTTGATAAAGGAGATAAAACAGCCACACGCTACCAGTGGCTTCTAGTCAGCGGCATCCAATGCTCCTGTCTCTCATAAATGGAAAGGCTTAAAATTTGAAGTTCCCTAGTGCCTATTTTTGGACAGACCATTAAAAAATAACTAATTTCATTTAAATGTAAAGTTCTACATACTGTCCAGTTTTCTGTTTGAAATACAATTAAAAGGTAAGATATATTTTGAGACATGACATGTAGTGTTTCATATTTTGGTACATTCTTGGTTTGTTGTGTAGTTTGGAGTACTTTTGAAATACTGCAAATAATGACCAAAAAGATACAGATGACTATGTTATTACTGTAAAATTTTATCTCTTACCTTGTTCCGAATCTCCGGTAAATTCCCCCACGGCTACAGAGTAACCTGCAGACAAGTAAGAGTGTGACATTACTAAGTGTGGTTGTGTGTTTGTGTGTGTACATGTGCTTGCGTGTGCGCGTGTGTTTTACCTAGATAGCTGTCGTCATGTGTATCAGCAGCAGCGTGTGTGTGCTTCTCTCCAGGGACTCGCCTGAGAACGGCCTTCAGTGAATAACCGTTCAGTATCTCTGCTACGCCAGCTGTCATCACCTGACCTACAGGGAGATAGAGGTCAGAAAAACAAATGGTCAGTAAGCCCATCCAGTACCAAACCCAATAGAAGGCAATAACTACCCATCTTCCCAAAGGAACTCTGAAATACCTTGTTAAAAGACGACAGGGATAACACACACACCCCTCTCTTTCCCTCTCCCTCTCCATCTCACTAACCCTAACCCTAACCCTAACCCCTAACCCTAACCCTAACCCTAACCCTAACCCACCCCTCTCTTTCCCTCTCCCTCTCCATCTCACTGCTGTTGAAGCAAATACTGAGGAGAGGAAGGCCAGACAAACATGGGCCTACTGCTTTATCTCCAGCTGCCCCCAACCTCACATCAATCCTCCTTAATGTGGTGACTAGTCACAGAGAAATCTCTGCTGTCTCCTTCCTTCTTACTCCTGCCTCTCATACTCACTGACCCTAACTCCCACAAAAGAAGTGGACCCTAACCCGAGCACAGACACAGCTCCTAACCTGATCACAGACACGGCTCCTAACCCTAATCACATACACAGCTCCAACAGCCAATCACAGAGTCAGCTCCTACACCAAACCACAAACACAGCTCCTAATCACAGACACCGCTCCTGACCCTAATCACAGACACAGCTCCTAACCCTAATCACAGACACAGCTCTAACCCTAATCACAGACACAGCTCCTAATCCTAATCACAGACACAGCTCTAACCCTAATCACAGACACAGCTCCTAACCCTAATCACAGACACAGCTCTAACCCTAATCACAGACACAGCTCCTAACCCTAATCACAGACACAGCTCTAACCCTAATCACAGACACAGCTCTAACCCTAATCACAGACACAGCTCCTGTCCCTAATCAGACATAGCTCCTGGCCCTAATCACAGACTCTCTGCGGACTTATTACTGATAATAAGAGAGATTCCTTTAGATGGTCTGATAAGCTGTATATAAAAGACTTCCCAGCATATAAACACCTGCAATAATAGTAGTATATTAGAGTCCATAAACTCTCTGTTGAAAGAGCTTTTATAAACATCTTGAGGAAGTGTTTAAACACCAGGAAACCCTGCCAAACTGAGGGCAACAACGCAAACATACCAGGGGCACAGAGACTTCATAAACGTCCTTCAACTAAGGATTAGTACAACACAATAATAATAATTCATAAAAATCAAGTGTCTATCTGTCTGCTCTTCTGTAAACCTCTCACCCAGTTCTTTCTAACCCTCCACACATGAAGACATTGTAGGCAGGCTTCACTTTAAAATCACACCCTTATCCTCCCTCAGTATTAAATAAATGAAGTGACTGGGGCCATAAAGCACGCAGGTTAGCTTGAGAGTAGTGACTGTGAGCAAAGGATAGAGGCCATGCTTTACTAGCCTGTATTAGTAACTCTATAATCTCATATACGCATTCACACACACGCAGCTGTGCTAATGCCCTCTGAATGAAGATAAGTGTGGAGACATCAGGACAGGAGAGACAGGAGGAATCCACCCCACCCCACGCACACATTTAAACTTCAAGGTCCACTGTCAAACGTGAAGCAGGTGTCTGCCCTCCAACACACACTCCCATTATCATGGTGAGAGGAGTTCCTCCACACCCCATTACCCTCTGATCAGCTCATTACAACTGAACCCAGACTCCTACACTCACTTCCTGCTACAGAAAGAGAGAGTATGGGGTGGCGGAAGAAAGAGAGAGTAAGAGACTGAGGAAGAAAGAGAGAGTAAGGGACTGAGGAAGAAAGAGAAAGGGAGCGAGTGGGGAACTCATGCTAGGTTTTCCTAGTCTGGCTTTTCCTGGAATCCAAATGCACATCAGGAAAGAGAGAAATGAACTGAAGCAGAGCTTCCTCTCATATTAAACCTGGTCTGGATCAGGAATGTGCCTTGATCGTGATGCTAAACCCATCTGCATTCATCTCTGACTGTCTCTCTCTCACTCGCTCTTTTTTCTGTGATGACAGGATTGAACACAGAAGGCATGGAGTGACTGCTCTTGTACCCTTGTCAGACACATGAACTGTGGCACTTCAAAAGCGCTTCGGCTACAGCATAGTTGTATATTTGTAAGGGCACCCTATGGCTTTCATACACCTTCTCTGTCAGAGAGACAATGCTGAGTGTTCTATCCCAGTGCAGAATCGCCTTGTCTGAAACAGTATAGGCGCTTCTGATGCCCCACCTTTTTTTTTTTTTTTTTACAGTTTTTCACGATTGCTAACAATCGATCAATACTGGAGTCAAATTGTCAAAACTCTTCACACGGTCTGCGAAACAGAAGTGTATGTGGACCAAACTGTGAACCATTTTTCATTGCCACACAAAATGCATTCAATGAACACATTCTCCAAAATCCATGAACTCTTTTCTCATTCATACTCCACCACCTGCAAAACAATATATTCTCAGCACGTTTTTTCAAATGCTTACACACTGTTCCCAAAATTGTTAAAAACACATTCAAAACAGAATGATGGCAACTGCTGCGCATTTCTGCAGTAACCACACTGAAACATATAGAAAATGTTAGCAGAATATTTAACCATTCCAAACACAACTGATTGCAGTTTCATCTGAAAACGTACCCAAGTGTTGTACACTGTACCCTCTGAGAGAAATGGTGGAACGTGTGAAAGAACTCCAGCATCAATATATTCAGGTAAGATGTCTGTTCAATAACCAAACAGGGTATATACACATCTATGCATAATGTAAAGTACTGTAAAACTGTGGATTTACAGTTTTTTAGAGAGTGATGGAGATGGAAGCCAGGCAAACTGCACATACATTCATCTTTGTGGATGAAGCTGGATTCAACCTGGCAAAAACACCACGTGGGGAAGAAATGTGATTGGTCAGAGAGCCACCGTGGGTGTCCCAGGTCAGAGAGGAGCTAACATCACAATGTGTGCAGCACTGTCCAATGATGGTCTGCTGTTACACAAACCACTCATTGCCCCCATAGCACAGAGAGGCTAGTGATTATACTATACATGCTGATGTTTGTTTGTTATTATTGCAGCCCTGGAATTTTGGGAATTGTTTTTTTGTTTGAACTTTTTATTTTTCAAAAGTATAATTTACTATATGCAAAGATATAGAATAAAGGATATCCCAATCACTGCATTTCTGATTAATTCTTGTTCTATATACTTTAGTACAGTCAACAAAGTGAGGTGTTATTCTTATTCTATAATAACATTATGTGAACATTTGTGTTAGGTCAGTGTGTTATGAATGACAATGTATGTTTCTGAGTGACAACTGTTGCCAGTGTTATGGTTGAACAAGCTTATTTTGAGACATGCATGAAAGGATGGTGGTTGTAGTGAGTTTTGGAGGTGGAATTTACTGTTTGGCCAAGATGCATGTTAGAAATGCAGACTGTGTGAAGAGTTTTGCAAAAGTGGTTTCGGTATTGACCGAAGCTTGTTAGGTTCTAAGAAAGGTTTCTATTTTCCGCTATCGACACTTTACTGTAGCAGTGTTCTGGGTCCGAAAAGTACATCGGTCTCTATTGCAAAGTCATAACCAGGCAGGGGGAAAGGGCATGACAAACGCATCCACTCAGACACACCCACACAAATTAGTTTTAAACATAGAGGGTCATGTTCCAGTGACCTCTTTCAAGCTTTAGCACACACACACACACACACCCACCCACACACGGGTACAGTGATTGTCACCTTGCCAGTAGAAACTTCCAGGTCCACCCACCACTAATGTCCCATCCTGAGGAAAAAAGGGTCAGTTGATCAGGACATCCATGCATAAAACATCGATGAAATAATGTGTATGTGTGTGCTGAAGTGTGAGAAAGAAATGAGCCCTCAAAACAGTTGCATCTCCCCTGGCTCTCTGCACTTTGACAGTTAGTTGTGTGTCTCTCTATTGTCTATAGCATTATATGGTCCTCGCTTCGTGCACGGAAGAATTATCATGGTAAAACAGGAAAGGACCCTACCCTGTTGCCACAAAGTTGGAAGCACAGAATTATCTATAATGTCACTGAGTGCTGTTTCACTTCAATGCAACTAAGGGGCCTAGCCCAAACCATGAAAATCCCCAGACCATTATCCCTCCTCCTCCACAAATTACAGTTGGTATTATGCATTAGAGCAGATAGCGTTAGCCAGATGGTAAAGGGTGATTTGTCACTCCAGGGAACGTTTTTCTTTTGCTCTAGAGTCCAATGGTGGCGAGCTTTACACCACTCCAGCCGGCGCTTGGCATTTTGCCTGCTGTCTTGCGTGTAGCTGCTCGGCCATGGAAACCCATTCCATGTAGCTCCGGATGAACAGTTGTTGTCCTACCGTTGAGCAAGGGGGTAGCGGCCTCAGAGGTTCAGGACCCTAGAGAGCGCACGGCGGGAGAATGCGCGTAAGACAAGCGCGGTTGGTGGATGGAAGGTTTTAGTGGTAGCTGGGAGGGCCAGCACTACCCCTCCGCACTTGCCTGTAACGCGGGCAGCTATAAGTAGAGGGAAGGCCACAGAGAGAATTGACTCACTAGCTGTGCTATGTGTACTTCTGTTCACAGTGTTATTGACCGCCCGCTGAGCCCAACCTGCACCCCAGCCTGCACCCCAACCTGCACCCCAACCTGCACCCCAACCTGCAACCCAGCCTGCACCCCAACCTGCACCCCAGCCTGCACCCCAGCCTGCACCCCAACCTGCAACCCAGCCTGCACCCCAGCATGCACCCCAGTGGAATTCTCCTTTCCAGTTCGCCATTTAAGCTCCTGTTTTGTTCCTTTGATTCAGTCTGTCTTTAAGTTATGTTAATCCCCCGGGTTTTCACCTGCAGCCTCTTTACTGCGTCGTTGCTGTGCCCCTGTGATACCATGTAGTTGTCTTTTCCTGAAACTCAAACCCTAAACTTAACCATAACCCAAACCTTAAACCTAGTCCATAAGCCTACAAAAGCGTTTTAAAATATATGTTCACTACGTTTCACGCTTCATATGTAATGCCAAGTAATTTTTGTGCATTTTGGTCCACACACGCCCACACGGGTCTGTGAATATGTTGACAGAGACGTCTGTTAGAAAGACTGTAGGGACAGTCTCTGTATAGGACAGTCATGACTGTGGCTTGTGGGGATGGTTGTTACCTTGGTGAAGTCCACGCTGAAACCGGCTTGGCAGAATCCCTGTCCTTCTGGGTCTGGATCATCTGATTAACACAGTCATTGATCACATCATGGGGTCAACCTTATCTCACAATCTCTAACTTTGCATCTTCACTACTCCATACATCCAACCTTGTTGTGGAAGAAATCAGAGTGCAGAATGTTTAGCACCTGGTAAAAGTGATGTGTGTGTATACACTGTATATATAGTAATAAATCTGTCTGATAGTGAATCGTTCCCTGTGTTCCTGAGGCACTCCAAGGAAAGGTTAAATGAGTCATGACAAAAAACACACACACAGACACATACACTCACAGACGCACAGACGCACACACACACACACACGCACGCACGCACGCACGCACACACACACACACACACACACACACACACACACACACAAGTGCATTCATTCAAAACACAGCAGGAGTGTGTATCCATGATGGCCATTAATCTGAATTAGCTCAAAGACAGAAAAGTTGAAACACACTAGGATACATTATACAGTGTGTGTGTGTGTGTGTGTGTGTGTGTGTGTGTGTACATGTTCTGCTGTGCTGTGTTGTACAGTAGCACTGTGTGTCCAACCCACTTGGGGATCATCAAATTGATCTCAATTTGAAGGTCTTTGATGTTGATGTCTAATCTCAGTGACAGACAAAAGCCCTGAATAACCTTCAGACAATTAGAAAAACATTGCATATGTTTGTGTGTGCGTGTGTGTGTGCCCCTTTGTCATTGTGTGTTTGTGTGTGTGTCTGTGTTTCTATGTCTGTATGTCTGCGTTTGTTTCTGTGTTTCTGTAAGTGAGCCTCTGTGTCTGTGTGTGTCAATGAGTTGGTGTAGCTGTGCGTTTGCTGATGGGTTGCTGATGGCCAGCTAGTAGCTTGTTATCCTGCTGATGGTTCTGACTGAATCTTTTTAGTGTATTGTCCTCCAACAACAGAGGATCTGAGGATTAGCCTTTTTACTCTAACAGACATTGTTGTTTTGCCATGGTGTGTGTGTGTGTGTGTGTGGGTGTGTGTGTGTGTGTGTGTGTGTGTGTGTGTGTGTGTGTGTGTGTGTGTGTGTGTGGGAGGGGGGTATACTCACTGGTCCTACACGGAGAGTATTCTGCATATGCACTGAAATTCTGCACGGCGACATAGCAGGTTCCCACTGGGTCCTTCTCACTGTTCACCTTCACTGTACGCCAGTGATACAGAGGAGCACAGGCCTACACACACACACACACACACACACACACACATGCATATGACTATACAGTTGTGCTCAAAAGTTTGCATACCCTTGGAGAATTGGTAATATATGTTCCATTTTTAAAGAAAACATGAGTGAGCAGGCAAAACACATTGCTTTTATTTCTTATGGGATTCATATTCAACTGTAGGTCATAACAGAATGGCACAATCATAAAACAAAACATGGCAACAAAGAAAAAAATGAACTGACCCCTGTTCAAAATCTGCATACCCTTAGTTCTTAATACTGTGTTTTGCCCCCTTTAGCATCAATGACAGTGTGTAGTCTATTGTAATACTTGTCTATGAGGCCTCGAATTCTTGCAGGTGGTATAGCTGGCCATTCGTCTTGGCAAAATGCCTCAAGGTCATGAAAAGTCTTTGGTCGTTTTGCATGAACCACACGTTTGAGATCTACCCAGAGTGGCTCGATGATATTAAGGTCAGGAAACTGTGATGGCCACTCCAGAACCTTCACCTTTTTCTGCTGTAACCACTGGAGGGTCAACTTGGCCTTGTGCTTAGGGTCATTGTCATGCTGGAAAGTCCAAGTGCGTCCCATGCGCAGCTTTCGTGCAGAAGAATGCAAATTGTCTGCCAGTATTTTCTGATAACATGCTGCATTCATCTTGCCATCAATTTTCACAAGATTCTCAGTGCCTTTAGAGCTCACACACCCCCAAAGCATCAGTGAGCCACCACCATGCTTCACAGTGGGGATGGTATTCTGTTCACTATAGGCCTTGTTGACCCCTCTCCAAACATAGTGTATATGGTTATGAAAATAAAGCTCTATTTTGGTCTCATCACTCCAAATTACAGTGTGCCAGAAGCTGTGAGGTGTGCCAAGGTGTTGTCGGGCATATCGTAACCGGGCTTTTTTGTGACATTGGCGCAGTAAAGTCTTCTTTCTGGCAACTCGACCATGCAGCTCATTTGTGTTCAAGTATTGTCGTATTGTGCTCCTTGAAACCACCACACCGTCTTTTTCCAAAGCAGCCTGTATTTCTCCTGAGGTTACCTGTGGGTTTTTCTTTGTATCCCGAACAATTCTTCTGGCAGTATTGGCTGAAATCTTTCTTGGTCTACCTGACCTTGGCTTGGTGTCAAGATATCCCCAAATTTTCCACTTCTTAATAAGTGAACAGTACTGACTGGCATTTGCAAGTCTTTGGATATCTTTTTAAGTCCTTTTCCATCTTTATAAAGTTCCATTACCTTGTTACGCAGGTCTTTTGACAGTTCTTTTCTGCTCCCCATAGCTCAGTATCTAGCCTGCTCAGTGCATCCACATAATTTAAAAAGCCACAGGAGTGGGAAATTTACTTTTAATTGCCATTTTCACCTGTGTGTGTCACCTTGTGTGTCTGTAACAAAGCCAAACATTTAAGGGTATGTAAACTTTTGATCAGGGCCATTTTGGTGATTTCTGTTATCATTATGATTTAAAAAGGAGCCAAACAACTATGCAATCATAAATGGCTTCATATAATCACTATCCTTCAATAAAAAACTGTTTTTTTTGCATGATCAGTCATATTTTCAAAATCAATGCCAAAATTTCACAATTTCTGCCAGGGTATGCAAACTTATGAGTACAACTGTATATGACTGTGTAGTAGATGCAGTCAGGACACTATATATGACTGTGGGAGTGTGTATTAGTTGCAGTCAGAACACTATATATGACTGTGTGAGTGTGTATTAGATGCAGTCAGAACACTATATATGACTGTGTGAGTGTGTATTAGATGCAGTCAGAACACTATATATGACTGTGGGAGTGTGTATTAGATGCAGTCAGAACACTATATATGACTGTGTGAGTGTGTATTAGATGCAGTCAGAACACTATATATGACTGTGAGAGTGTGTATTAGATGCAGTCAGAACACTATATATGACTGTGTGAGTGTGTATTAGATGCAGTCAGAACACTATATATGACTGTGTGAGTGTGTATTAGATGCAGTCAGAACACTATATATGACTGTGGGAGTGTGTATTAGATGCAGTCAGAACACTATATATGACTGTGGGAGTGTGTATTAGTTGCAGTCAGAACACTATATATGACTGTGGAAGTGTGTAGGTATTCCTCACCACCACTTTGCCTTTGTGAGTTCTGACTGAGGCACCAAACCACTGGTGGGACTTGAACTCCAGAGGCTCTCTGGTGCCATTCACTTTAATCATTCTGTTGTCTAGAGAGACGGAGGGATAAGAAAGAGAGTTATACAGAGTTTTATTATAGCATCAGTCATCCTGCTCTAACCCTTAGCAATAAGTGTAGTTCCACACGTCACACAAAATATACACCTTTATCTTCACTTTTATTGTATACGCAGTGACTGTTTGACTGTGGGATTGTGTGACTGTGTGATTGTGTGACTGTGTGACTGTTAGTGACTCTTAGTGACTGTTTGAGACTGTTTGTGGCTCTTTGTAATTGTAATTGGGGGGGGGGGGGTGTTAGTCTGCTCCAGTCCAGATCCTTTCCTGTTTTTGGAGGCCAGCTGGGGCTGTTTAGAGAGAGACAGTCCACAAAGACAGAGACACACACACACACACACACACACACACATAACAACACAAATGTATGCACACATGCACACACACACACACACACACAGTAAGGACAATGTCAGAAAGAGATAAACTAATTATGAAATTTGAGTGAACCCATGTGTCTTATGTAATGCTACGTCACAAGAATGACGCCATACACACCTGCACACTATTCATAACCCAAACAGGCTGGTCGGTGTCTTCCATTTGACCCCCCCATAAAGTGTGTTACTGCTTCATGCCTCCGATCACACTCTCCATTTCCTTTTGATTGAGGCCTTGCACAGTATCTCTCTCTGTCTGTGCGTATGAGACTGTCATAGATGATCGGCATATGTGTTTGTGTCTAGTGTCTCTGGGTTTTATCTGAATTACTGAGGCTACAGTAACTCTAGCTGTACACACCCTACCGACACACATCAATCACACAACACAGCGTGTGTCTGAGAGACCATAACCAGACAGGGATGATTGTGAAGATCTAATAAAAAGCAGACTTACTCCCCCGCTCACCCCCCCACCCCTCCTACCCCCCCACCCTTCCTACCCCCCCACCCCTCCTACCCCCCCACCCTTCCTACCCCCCCACCCCTCCTACCCCCTCATCCGTCCTACCCCCT
>JACXGI010016529.1:0-15745 GCA_016801175.1 Esox masquinongy
CAAACTCAACATCATCAACATCAATAGTGCATACCAAACTCAACATCATCAACATCAACAGTGCATACCAAACTCAACATCATCAACATCAATAGTGCATACCAAACTCAACATCATCAACATCAATAGTGCATACCAAACTCAACATCATCAACATCAATAGTGCATACCAAACTCAACATCATCAACATCAATAGTGCATACCAAACTCAACATCATCAACATCAATAGTGCATACCAAACTCAACATCATCCACATTAACATACACAGACTGTTTTACTCAGAAGATAAAGACACCCAATACGCAATACGTTCAGGACCATTGCCCTTCCCCTAACTCTAAATTGCTACTGCTACTCTTTACTACCTTCTCGCTCTCTCTATCGGTGTGCACATGTGTGTGTGTGTGTGTGTGTGTGTGTGTCTCAGCACGAAAAAAGCAGCTCATTTTCAAGGCTGGGGTTGGTAAGTGGAGGGAGCCTCTTTAGGGACTGTGAGATTGGCAGGTCTCTGGTCTTCTTCCACAGCCAGCCAGCACCAGGACTCCTGATAACGCTGCTTGCTACTTGAAAGCGGCCTTATCCACATAGGTCATTTGGCACTCTGTGATTACACTGCTGGACTGAGTAACGGGGAGGTACACGTGCACACACACACACACACACACACACACACACACACACACACACACACACACACAACCACACACATAAACACAGACATGCTAACACACAACTACACACATTTGTTTTCCTATCCTTCTGGGGACCCAGAAATCAATCTTCTCCATCCCCTTGGCCCTAACTGTAATCCTACCCCTAACCTTAATATATCCCTAATGTAACTTCAATAATGTAACCTTTATGCCAAATCCTATCCTAAGCCTAACCTTAACCTGTAGTGTGTGAACCTAAGCCCAATTTTAAGTTTTACCCTAAGCTGGAAAACAAACACATGGGCGCGCACACACGCGCACACACACGCACGCACGCACGCGCGCACACGCACACACGCACACACACACACACACACACACACACACAGATTCCCATTTCATCCTAGTCACCCCATGTTGTTTTTTCTGTCAAGCACCAAAAAAGCTGACAGCAATTACCGGAGAACAGAGGGCTCTGCAGCAACACAGATTGACATGGTTACTGATGGTTAAGACGCTCACCACAAGCTGCTGCTGCTGTTGCCTCCACTGTATTGCTTTGTGCTTTCAGTGTCACCCTGTTTACTGTTGCTCTTTAGTCCCGGCAGTTAGAGGGGAAAGCATGCATACCGTAGCAGACAGCGGTAGGACTAGGTTTAGCAGCTCTAAACCCGTGGCTCCAGACGTGCGAGACAGTCCATCTAGGGCCGGCTACTCATTCACAACAGCAAAACTATTCCGGTCGGTAACGCATTTGAAAAGATTGCAAAAATGATAAGGGCTCCTTCACAACGATTCCAACATGTTGCTCGCATCCAAGATGACTTCCGTAAACAGGCCGCCCTTGTACCCGGTGAACAATAGCGGTCTGACATTTCAGTGCCTTAGCGCTTCACCCGGATCACGTCCACAACAGTAGCCATGACACCCGGTAGGTGTGACTCTGATGCACTCTGACGGGGAGAAGAAAGCCATCCCTTTGTGTGCGTCCAGGTTTAGTCAACACACGAGGTCCTGATAGTGTGTATGGAGAGGTGATGACCAACGGGCCGGCTCGGACTAATAAATACAGATTTAGTCTGCAGGCTGTGTCCAAACTCTCCTCCTCTACCCTACGTAGTGCATTACATTTGACCTGTATTACATATGGCCTACTGGCTGAGGGGAAGATGTGCACATTATAGGGAATAGTATGCCATTCGGGGTATAGATCCAGAAATCCATCCAACATGCCTCAGCCTGCTTGATGTGATTTTCTATATACCAATATTCCACATTTTCTATATAACGATATTCCACACAAGACGCCAGTAAAATAATTTCAGAAAAAATAAGATAAATTCTGTTTCGCATTTCCACTAAATTGTTTTGTTAGTCTTTTGTTAAGTTCTACGCCACAGAAATTAATAAATGGCTTTGTTCCCTGTTGGTCGGAGGAAAATGGCACTCATTTCTAACCCGTTTCATCTTTTCATTGGATTATTCTCTTTGCTCAAGGTGTACTGTCAGGTGCTTATCATTGAGCCTTTGTTGAACAGTTTTAGTAATTACAGACTACTATAAGCAGACTTTGAAAGGTTTGGAAATGTGTGTGCTTTATCTTTCTAAAACGCTGTACTCTTCTGAAGACACAGACAAACTCTGGCTATGAATAACAATGATAATGTTATCAAAAGGAATATTCATATCAACAAGGTCAGACAATAAAAATGCCCATCTGTAAAGAAAACAGCTACTTCATTTTTTTAAAACAAGCTCCTGCTTGTGTCTACTTCATTCAACCATTTCCATATTATCCCTCCAGGTTCTAACTAACTGTTATCGTTAGCTACTTGACACGCCATGCTATTCTCACACTAGTATAGTATATTTACCTCATTTACTTCGGCAGATACCCTTATCCAGAGAGATTTATAGAGTGAGTGTATTTATTTTCTAATTTCTATTGTGTACCATTATTTAAGTATGTATTTGGCTAAGCAGTGCTCTAAGTAAAAAAACACCGACTTCTCAATCCTTCACCTCTAAAAGAAAACATCACCATACTCTTCATTCTTCACCTCTAAAGGACAACACCACCCTCCTCCTTATTCAACTCAACTGGACAACACCACCCTCCTCTTTATTCAACCCTAACAGACAACACCACTCTCCTCCTTATTCAACCCTAACAGACAACACCAACCTCCTCTTTATTCAACCCTAACAGACAACACCACTCTCCTCTTTATTCAACTCTAATGGACAACACCGACCTCCTCTTTATTCAACTGTAAAGGATAACACCAACCTCCTCATTATTAAACTGTAAAGGACAACACCAACCTCCTCTTTATTCAGCTCTAATGGACAACACCAACCTCCTCTTTATTCAACTGTAAAGGATAACACTAACCTCCTCATTATTAAACTGTAAAGGACAACACCAACCTCCTCATTATTAAACTGTAAAGGACAACACTAACCTCCTCATTATTAAACTGTAAAGGACAACACCACCCTCCTCCTTATTAAACTGTAAAGGACAACACCACCCTCCTCCTTATTAAACTGTAAAGGACAACACCACCCTCCTCATTATTAAACTGTAAAGGACAACACCACCCTCCTCAATACTAAACTGTA
This sequence comes from Esox masquinongy, assembly GCA_016801175.1. Lineage (NCBI taxonomy): Eukaryota > Metazoa > Chordata > Actinopteri > Esociformes > Esocidae > Esox > Esox masquinongy. The sequence goes on from JACXGI010016529.1 coordinate 3,282, forward strand.
AAGGACAACTCCACCCTTCTCATTATTAAACTGTAAAGGACAACACCACCCTCCTCTTTATTAAACTGTAAAGGACAAGATATCATGAAAAGAAGACATGCCTCTTGAGAGGAGCTGCCCTGTTTCCACAGCTTAAAATACCACATTCACACCATAACATTGCAGCTGCTCTCCTTTTGTTCCTGTCCTGAGCTGAGCTGGGCAGACCCATGATGCTCTCTGTTCTGCATCAGGCTGGCTCTACTCACCCACATCAGCTGTTTATTCCTGGGCTAGAGATGAGACAATGGAAGAGATGTTTAATAATAAACCTCTCAATGATAGACTTCATTATCTGTCTTTTACTAGGAGAGAACGAGGACCTACCAGGTTCAAACTAGCAGCCCATATAGGCCATTAACACATGTATTGCTCATATATTAATGAACAAACTGTTTGTGAACCAAAAAAAATCACCTGTTCTGGACAGTTCTATCTCACACATTTATACAGTATATCACATCTGTTCAATTAACAGCAATGACACAGATACTAACCCGATACTACAGTTGATCTTAATGATTTTCTTCATTAAGATCAACTGTAATTTTTTTGGGGCTTCAAACTGAAGTAGGAATCCATTTAGAAACAATAAAGATTGTGTGAATGGTTTGAACACTTAGGATATAACGGGCATATTGTGGCAAAGATCGGCTGCTAAGTTAATGCCAGCTTTTATTTTTTTCAACTGTTGGTGCTAAATTCACCGGCACAGCGGATCTGAATGACAACCACAGCTGGCCGGCCACACCTTGAATGGTCCCAAACACAGATGTCAGGATGCTTTAGTCTCAACCACCATTTATTAAAAAAAAATAACCACCTGAGTTTGAATTTACCATCGGAACATTTTAGAAAGGAAATGTACCAGTCTATTTGTAGCAACTTGAATAAAATTTCATTTACTCATTTATCACAGCACATTTTCAATGGCAATGTAGCCTTCTCTACACACTGACTGAATGGAAAAATCATGGTATGGAATACATTTTTTAATTCCCAATGCATTTAATCAGCTAATACTTTAACTTCTTAATTGAATATAGCCATTCTGCGCAAGAAGCAAAAAGGAAGCATTAGTGAACTGTGTGTACACAGTTTGACATTTTAATTGAAAATCAGAATTGGGTTGTATTTTGAATCAAATGATACAGTATTATAATAATGGTAATTAAGTTAATTAAGTAATGCAATTAAGAGTGGTGGGTAATGGGCAGTTCATGGTTAGGCTGGTATAAGAAAGAGTGGCCTTACAAACTTTGTGTATTTAACAGAGATTCTTTAAGTATTTATAGTCATTATAAAATGTGACAAGATAACACTCATCAAATCTTTATATTTTAATATAAGGTTAAAGTATTTAGTCCAGTAGGTCTACTGTGGAATATTATTGAATTAAGTGAATTAGGAATAAATAGGTGATAATAAGGCAAATTTATTATAATATTACATTTATTATAATATTCATATTATAATATTACATTTATAACATTCAAAATGGAACTCTCTTCTGAATTTCATCCTCTGACATTAAAACTGAAAAGAATATCACTTTCATTACAATATGTTAATTAATCAAAAGTCGGTCTTCAATATTTCTGCAGAAGGGTAGTGTTGATTTTAAAATAATTTGGCTTAGCACTGTGTGTTAACCATGACAAATGATTGTGTTGTCCTTCCGTTGTATAGTTTTAGCCGACTTGAACACAGTAGCAGCATGGGATCATCTGGTCTGCTCATTTTATTATGGTGTTTGCTCATCGCGACCGAGGTTATTTTAGCTTAAAGCTAATCTCCAATTAGTGCCAGATAATATTCAGGCTCTGTGTCTTTGTTGCAATCCCCACATGTTTTTCTTGGTCACACTTTATTTGGATATTGCACCTGTGGCTCTTCAGACAATCTAAAGACCATCAGCAACATATCTACCAACTAGGTTCTAACCCTGGCCTAAACCTGTACCCGGACCCTACATGTAAACTTCACAGTAACCCTAGCCAAAACCCTAAGTCTAGCACCTCACATGTACTATCCACACTGTCCAGATAAAGTGTTGCCGTTTTGTATATGGATGAACATAAGTAGATAAAAGAAAATCTACACAAACTTACAGCTCTGAGAGTTGAAGGTTCTGGAAGAGTTGCCACGATAATGTTGTCAGAGGGTTCTTCGATAAGTTTCTGCAAAAAACAGAGGGAGATAGAGAGAACACATGAGAGGGAAAACTGTATTAATGCTGGACTGTGTGGCTAAAGCTGATGAAGAAAACAACATCAGAGGAAACACAAAGCACAAATAAAACAAACAGAAAAATCACCGGGGAATAAGTGGCGCTGGAGGGAACAGCAGAGCCCTGACAATCCAATAAAGACAGACTTGGTCATTTTCAAGACAACAAATTAAATAGAGACAGCGCGGGCCTGAGGCCTTAAAATCCAATACAAAGGAGGTGGCTGTGAACCAGATAAGGCGTGTAGCCGCCACTGCATTGCTCTGAGATGTTAGACCCTGGAATGGAATATTCTGGCAGAGCCGGAGTGAGTGGCCCGCCGATGGATCTGCATACATTCTGCGGAAGGCTCAACAAATACCAATGTTAACATATTATTCGTATGAACGTTTTGGTTAATAAGCCCTTATCCACAGCGACTTGCAACAAGCAGAAGTGACGTAACTGGAGTGAAAATGGTAGGCAACAGAATGACGTACTTGGATGTGCCGGAGCTCAACGTAAGGATATTCAAATATTGCACCATCGAACTAACTCAGGGGAGCCAGCCAGGCATCCGCAAACCCTGCTCCTTTCTGAAGAGACAGTAGACATGGGAGGGGGAGGGTAGAACCGCTACCGGCAGAGCCTGACCAACAGCCCCTCATTATCAATATTCATTGAATACTTCAGATCAGTTAATACCCTAACACTGGACTGGTTAGATCCGAGCAGGCCTGCCTGACAGAAAATCAATGCATTCCACTGCAGTCTTACCACTCATCTGGCCCTGGGGACAGGGTGACTGCTGTCTCTCTGCCTGCCTGTCCCTGGACCGCAGCAACACACGTCTGTCGGTGGGCGTAAAACATGTCTGTTGGTGGGATATCTCTACAGAACCACAGACGGTGTAAAACACATGTCTGTTGGTGGGATATCTCTACAGAACCACAGACGGTGTAAAACACGTCTGTTGGTGGGATATTTCTACAGAACCACAGACGGTGTAAAACACATGTCTGTTGGTGGGATATCTCTACAGAACCACAGACGGTGTAAAACACATGTCTGTTGGTGGGATATCTCTACAGAACCACAGACGGTGTAAAACACACACGGCTGTTGGTGGGATATCTCTACAGAACCACAGACGGTGTAAAACACACACGGCTGTTGGTGGGATATCTTTACAGAAGCACAGACAGTGTAAAACACACACGGCTGTTGGTGGATATCTCTACAGAACCACAGACAGTGTAAAACACATGTCTGTTGGTGGGATATCTCTACAGAACCACAGACGGTGTAAAACACGTCTGTTGGTGGGATATCTCTACAGAACCACAGACTGTGTAAAACACACATGGCTGTTGGTGGGATATCTCTACAGAACCACAGACTGTGTAAAACACACATGGCTGTTGGTGGGATATCTCTACAGAACCACAGACTGTGTAAAACACACATGGCTGTTGGTGGGATATCTCTACAGAACCACAGACAGTGTAAAACACACATGGCTGTTGGTGGGATATCGCTACAGAACCACAGACAGTGTAAAACACACATGGCTGTTGGTGGGATAACTCTGATACAACACTGACCTTGACTCGCTAAACAGAACCAGAGGCAGCGTGAGCAGAACGCTGTCACCAGTCAATGCTACTGAATATTATGCAGTCCATACGTACATCTCCCTTGCTCCTCTCAACTACAGGACCATGGACAGGCCCAGAAATGGAAAATACAGCCTCTTCCGTCTGTTCTTAAGTCAGCACCATGGATAAAGACATACAGTACATTAGCGTGGCCAGTTCGAGCAATTTTCCAAAACATAAAGATTCAATCATTCTGCTGTACAGTAAATCCCCCTGCATCTCAGACTTGGCGGTAGGTATCCTAGGTTTAGTATCCCTCATTACGGGTAAGAAGCCGGACTCAGCTGGTCAGGCACATGAGGCTCTTCAGCAGCCACTGTGACTAATTCAGCTAGAGGATAAGGAGAGTGAAATTACCCAGCAGAGAGCTGGCTACTGCTGCCCCACACTACGGACCAATTCCCATAGCACACAACACTTTTGCTCTCGTTCACTCCCTTTCAATTATTTTGAATTGTTGGGTCTAGGGGGTAAAGTTCAGATCCTTTCGGCACCTCAGCAATTGAGGGTGAATGAACCTTTTGAGGAAAAGGGGAGGGGAAACGCTGAAGGGAAGAATAGGGAACCATCACTACATATGTGGTGACATTGTTTATCCATGGGTAGCGTACGTGATTGAAATGTTTTACGGTCTGGCTTTACAGGAAAAGGTCCTTCCAGGTATGCTGCGTCAAATTAGTAAGTCAATATTTTGTTCCATTCCAGGAAATATATATTTGCTGCTTAATGCGCCTCCTTGGACAGTCCTTGAGCTGTTGGTTGGGTGAATTAGCCCCTTAACCTCACTAAACAATACGCTGCTGCACATGCCAGTTTCCGTGGCAACGCCAAAGCAGAAGAAGCGCTCGCTCTTATTTTTTTTTTTACACCCAGTGACTCAGGGGCTAAGTAACAGAAACCCCGCGTAGAAATGTCTTCTGTAAAGGGACCTGGGTCACCAACACGGTGACGGAGAAATAGCGCGTGGCCCGGCATTAAAGCAGCCAGGTCCAGCCAAGTCTCCCGAGGGAATGGTCGCTAATCCCCTGGTGGCGGGACCAGGAGTCAGGGGAGGCTGCTAGGAGGACTGGGGAGGCTGCTAGCTTCCTCCATAACACATTCCTGTGCACCCCTGGCCCTTGGCATTCTAATCACCTCATTAAATTGATAATGAGATTATTAAAGCTTCATCCGCAGGGACTAGAAGGGGCTGTGTTTTCTCCCCTATACGTTATTATTCCAGGCACACAGAGGAGGAGTTCATCTGGCCACTGTGTATTAAGAGCTCAGGCCTTGGATACAGAACGCAGCCAGCACCACCACAACTGGAGAAAAACACTGTCAGTCTGTCTGTCAAACCTGTCTCCCCGAGGACGACGAAACGCTAATGAGAAATGGGAATTCCATGCAAACACTGCCCTGACAAGGACAATTATAGACACTGGAAGTAGATACCAATATTCTATGGGAACCGTATGCTCATGAAAACGATCTGTTGACAATGGCTTTTATCTGGCCTCCAGACAACAGTGTAAGTAGTGATTAGTAATGGTTTCTGCAGTTGTTGACCTGCCCTTTACAGCATGAAAAGATGGGGCTCCCCAGTCCACAAGTCACCTTCCATCTAGGGAACACTGACAGAAAGATAATGGCATCATATGGGAATGGAACTACAATGTGAGCAGTCTTTCGAAGGAAAGGAAAAAACAGGTTCACACCATTAGCCTAAAAATGGGAGACAACAACAGCATGTTTGTAGGAAACCTTCTCTCTTGGGGAAGTTTAGCTCACAAATAATCCCTTTCAGATTGTCACAGAGACAGAATCAATTACTGGAATGGCTTAGGGACAGACTCCTATCAGAGCAGAAAAAACAGGAAGTACAGGGAGAGGCCCCTGGAAGAACACATGTTGTTTGGTAACAGTACCTCTGTATAAGTATAGCAGACTGACGTCAGCAGGCATACGTGATGCCCGTAGCACCATACATCCACACTGCCATATTCTAAGGCCGCCCTTGAGTGTCTGAAGAGCATCTGTAATGTTAAGAGTGTTTTTTATGATTGACGGAGTGCGGTGAGTGACTGGTGTGTTGGGGGGTGTGGGGGGGGGTTGGAACGGAGCCTGGCAATGTGGATTATGAACCCTATTAACATGAGGATGAGAATTATTAGGTCCTTATGAAGGCTTCATTACCTCTTCACCAGGCATTGCACCCAAAGCACATGGGAACGTATTGTTGGCCCTTCTGTTCTCCTCAGCCAGTGGATTGTGTTAGGCTCATTGAATCAGAGCATTGATCACGAGAGGGAGAGATCAAGGAGAGAGCAGTCAAAGCCCCAGTGCAATTAACACTTGGAACAACATAAAGGTCGAGAGGAGAAGGTTCCAATATATCGCCTTCCCAAGGTGCCTTGCAGGCACGGATATGGGCTGTCTCTCCCTCAGTAGGGGAGGGAGGGATGAATGCTACAACTCCTTCCATTTTACTAAGACCCGCCTCTATCCTAACCATAACTGCCTCCGCCCTCACTAGGCCTTCCTCATCAAACCATCAGCCGTCTATTTGCAGGAACGGAAATGTCCTTTTCAAAGGTCATTCTTCGTTACAGTCATGAGAAATGTCAGCTAAAATTGGATTTGGGAAGAGTAGGCGATGAGAAATAAATATATAAATCAAATCAGACATCAAACGTGACTCGATGCCGTAAACACACAGAAAGGGGCATGTCATTATTAATAGTGGGAAAGACTAACACGTGGAAATGAATGACGGAAGGAAAAGTTCAGAGGCTAAGCAGACAGAGGCTTGCGCTACCTCTTCGGAGACAATCCGCTCCTCATGACATTTGATAATGCTCTTCACACGCCTCATAGACCTCAGCAGGGCTATTTATAGCAGGTGAGTAAATGTGCACATGGCTGAGGAATTTATAGCTTGTCAGTTAACACAGATCAGAGGTGATAATAACTGTGGCGGCAGAGCTGCTGTATACAGACATGCATTTGGGAGGACAAGGTAAAAAGGTGATACTTACGATCCGTTGCCTGTATTTATATTTCACAGCAGCACAAATGTGTTTAATAAGGTATGATATTCACACACATTTGTGTATGAGCGCCACGGTGCTCCGCATAACAAAAATAATAACCACAGAATGTGATTTTAGGAGCGAGTCCTGATTGGCTCCAAGCAGGGGGTTCGGGGAGAGATCGTCAACAGGAAGACCAGGCCAAGTGGCCATTAGACATAGCCTGCAGTCAGCTATTTTGTAAAACATGCTACATTAACTTGCAGTACAATCGTATACAAGTCATATATTGTTCCTGAGAAATAACTGCAGTCAGAAAGTCACCAAAGCATTGATCATCTCAAAAGATGGTACTGTACATGACCAGTGGGGAAAGGTGATCATCACTGACCTGGAGTTAGTCGACACCTTTAATTATATATAGTATATTCACATTAAGGAACCTGTGGCTGATAAACAGCTAGAGCTGTTACACTGGAAGCAATGCAACAACGAATACATGAAATAATTAGGCAGCAACACAATGTGTAGATAACACCAAAATCAGACACATGAATAAAATGACAGGGTCATAAATCGTGCATGACAACATATTTGGGGGTATAACGTAACAGACTAGATCCGTCATACCTGTGAAAAGACCTCACAAAGGGACGATAACACCGCTGAGCCTGTGCAATGATGGTTTTATCTTTTAACAATATGCCCAGGTGTCAGAGACTGCTGCAAATCAACTGAAAAAGTGGCTCAATATTTACTGAAATGATGAAAATCTGCAGAAGGGAACGTATCTGACAGAAGGTGGGGAAAAAAAGATTGATTTTATCCACTGAAACACAGACTCAATTCAAAGCTTGCTCAACAGAATACAAACACGTTTTTATTTTATTCTTTTACAACAACAGCACCATTCTCTTGAAACCCTGGACACATCCATTTATAACATCTCACCAGCATAATCAGGAGAACAACAGGGGGTTGCCTGTTACTGTCGTTTCCTTCAACCAGCTATCAATTCCTCTCTGTCACATTTCCAATGAAAATGCTAAATGAATTTGACTGAAGGAATCTCCTTAAAATTCATGGCAGTTTGCTACAAAAGCTTTTGAGAAGTCCTCATGACACGCCTTTATAGAAAAACTGAAATGAAACATGCTAGATATTTCTCAAAGCAAATCTATTTCATCAGACTTAGCTACACTGTATACATAAACAGATAAACAGTAAACCAACTCAAACAGAACAGGAAAATTAAAGCATTTATGAAGCCGTAAGACTAGATCCAAGCTTTTGAATGACATTACAGAAACAAACATTCATTAATTACCCGCTGAAGATAATATTTCTCAAGGCCTATTGCTAACTAGTGACTCAGATGAGCTGTGTCTGATCTCTGCAATGTGTCACTCTTTACGTTGCTGTTATTGCTTAATGCATGGGGATATGCCTGTATGCCTCATAGATCAGGATTCTGTCCTAGATGCTGAGGTTACACTTTAAATTAGACCGCTGCCTCAGTCACCCCAGAAAATATACAATTAAAGGAAATGTGTAAAATCAGAACAGGTCAGAAAAATCTAAAACCCAAAATACTAAATCTCAGTGTCTGTTATACACATCTTATTCATTGGCTGCATGCAAGCAATGGGATGCTTTTGTTTTGTTTGTTCTTGTTGCATTGTCTAATGAAGAAAGCAAGAAAATACTCCAAGACATTAGCATAGCCACCGCTGAACTATCCAACAGTGATAACAGAGATGGCAAGATATCTGTTTTTTTTACTGAGGGTTTCAAGGATTAATGTTGTATTTTCAGTGCAGCTCTAAATCTTTCTCAAAAATATCTTAACTTCAGTAAATGAAATGGAAAATTAAATATGGAATGAATTATATAGCATCAAAATATTGTTAAATGTTGCACATGAACAGAATGGCTTTTGCGAGCAAGACTGCATGCCCAGAAACTACAATGAGCACAGACAGTCCTGGATGCAAAAAAAAAAATCAAGCCTGATATTGTGCAAGCTAACAATTATTGTTGCAAGCAGTAAATTTGTCAGAAAGCGGATTTCTCTCACATTGGTTGATCAGTTCATCAACCACTGGGATAACGGACTGTCAATATGCCTTGAAAATAGGGCTTATTGATAAATCAGTCCATTATTAAGGAAATGTTAGTAAAGTTTAGGTAAAAGTGTTCATGATCATTGATATGTTTACCTATTAGCAGGAAATGTTAGTAAAGTTTAGGTAAAGTTTAGGTAAAAGTGTCCATGATCATTTATATGTTTACCTATTAGCAGGACATATATGAATATTGCTAGTATGAAATATGTAGATAAATGTTACAGGAAGGGGATTATTTTGTTCTATACTCGCTTAGTAACCAACTTCTGACCAAAAGCTCTTTGGTCATAATCAAAATGCTAAATTACATTTTGTTTAACAAAATCTCTGTCTTTAGTCTAGATATGTTTATTGATTTCTAGCAACGGGAGGTGCAGCTCATCAAACATTTATAACGCTATAATGTAAGCCCAAATCAATGTTTTGCTTTACTTTGGCAATTTAAGGCTATTTGCAAATAGATTGTTTTATATATGTTGTAGCAGCCTAAAATTAGTCTAAGCCTTCCTACACAATAACCTCATATAGAGTTCTTGACCATCACAATATACTGCAGTAATATTTTAATGTAAAAAGTGTTGATTAGGCAAGTTTGGCCTTGGGGAAAGCACATTGCATGGAAAAACGCGTTTTGAGCAGACTTTCTGACAGTACATAAACCTCAGAATTATTTGATGAATACTACAGGGGAACGAATATCTGCCTTTTGACTCAATGTCAGATTTGCAAGTTCTCAAGTCTAATTTCGGTGCCCAACACTGGCTATGCATTCTCAATGTTGCTTATGCATGTGCTGCAGTGAATCTCAAAGTTCTCTGCTCAGTCGGTGATGTGTGCAAGACATTTGGCACTAAGCTGACACCATAGTAACACAAGTAACAGAAACACAGTGGGGATCCATGGTCCATTGGTAACACTCTCAGCTTCATGTACATATGAAGCTCACTGCTAAAGACCAGAGTTCAATACCAGTCTCCACCCTTCACTGCTCTTCATCTGTCTCCCTATGACTCCCAGTGTCCATAAAAAATCAGTAATAGTAAGAATTAACATAACTAATATTATATGAATTTGGAGGGAGTACCAGTACCGGATCGGTGTGAGGGGAAACGGGTGGTAAAGATTATGTACGAATACAGTGCCCTTGGAAAGTATTCAGACCACTTTCACTTTCTCAACATTTTGTTGTGTTATAGACATAAGGAACTCTTTGTAGAACTCTGAGTTAGAATTGTGTCAAGGCATAGATCTAGGGAAGATAATATGAAAATTGCTAATGCATTGAAAGTTCCCATGAGCCCAGTGGGCTCCAACATCATGGGAAATGGAAGAAGTTTGAAACCAAGACTCTTTGAGCTGGCCTTCTGGTCAAACTAAGTAACTGGGGAAGAAGGGCCTCATTCATGGAGAGGCACCCACACAAGCACTTGTGTAAGTGCGTGTGCGCATGTGTGTGTGTGAGGTGTCGGTATAAATGTGTGTGTGAGGCATCAGTATACAGGTGTCTTCATGTATGAACAAGCGTGTGTGGGTTGGTGTAAGTATGAGCCCATTATGTGTGCATATATTTAATACTGAAAGGATAGTGGGAAGAGACACATCTAATAATCAGTTTACACTGTTATTCTATCATTAAGAAGCCTTGGTTAACAGTATTATGGCATGAAACTGCAACATCCAGATGGTTACACATGTGAAGCAGCGATACCATGAGTCATGTCTGCCCTGCGGTGGTATAGAGGAGAGTCTATGGTTTAAGTTGTCATTTAGGCTACTTCAACCCCGTTTCACAAACAGTTGGGATGCTGTGTAAAATGGAAATAAAAACCCAATGTGCAAATCATTTAAACCCGTTATTTGATAAGAAAATAGTACAAAGACAACATATTAAATGTTGCAACTGGGAAATGTTATTGTTTCTTGAAAAATAAAGGCCCACTTTGAATTTGAAGCCAGCAACATGTTTCAAAAATGCTGTGACAGGGGCAACAAAAGACTGGAAAAGTTGTGTAATGCTAAAAAACTAAACCTGGTGGAACATCTCACAACTAATTAGATTAATTGACAACAGGTCAATAACAGGATTGGGTATAAAAAGAGCATCCCAGAGAGGATGAGTCTTTCAAAAGATGGGGAGGGGTTCATCGCTTGGTGAAAGACTGCGCAGGCAAATAGTGCAACAATTTAAGAATGACGTTTCTCAACGTAAAATTGCAAAGAGTTTTGGAATCTCATCATCTACAGTACATAAAATCATTAAAATATTCAGAGAATCCAGAGAAATCTAAAGGCTGAAAACCAATATTGGATGGCAGTGATGATCTTTGTGCCCTCAGACGACACTGCATTAAAAACAGACCCGATTCTGCAGGGGACATCACTGCATGGGCTTCCGAAAACCACTGTCTGTGAACACAGTACGTCGCTCCATCCACAAATGCAAGTTAAAACTCTACCATGCAAAGAAGAAATCATATACAGGTGCTGGTCATATAATTAGAATATCATCAAAAAGTTGATTTATTTCAGAAATTCCATTCAAAAAGTGAAACTTGGATATTATATTCATTTATTACACACAGACTGATATATTTCAAATGTTTATTTCATTTAATTGTGATGATTAAAACTGACAACTAATGAAAATCCCAAATTCAGTGTCTCCGAAAATTAAAATATTACTTAAGACTAATGCAAAAAAAGGATTTTTAGAAATGTTGGCCAACTGACAAGTATGAACATGAAAAGTATTAGCATGTACAGCACTCAATACTTAGTTGGGGCTCCTTTTGCCTGAATTACTGCAGCAATGCGGCGTGGCATGGAGTCGATCAGTCTGTGGCACTGCTCAGGTGTTATGAGAGCCCAGGTTGCTCTGATAGTGGCCTTCAGCTCTTCTGCATTGTTGGGTCTGGTGTATCGCATTTTCCTCTTCACAATACTCCATAGATTTTCTATAGGGTTAAGGTCAGGCGAGTTTGCTGGCCAATTAAGAACAGGGATACCATGGTCCTTAAACCAGGTACTGGCAGCTTTGGCACTGTGTGCAGGTGCCAAGTCCTGTTGGAAAATGAAATCTGCATCTCCATAAAGTTGGTCAGCAGCAGGAAGCATGAAGTCCTCTAAAACTTCCTGGTAGACGGCTGCGTTGACCTTGGACCTCAGAAAACACAGTGGACCAACACCAGCAGATGACATGGCACCCCAAACCATCACTGACTATGGAAACTTTACACTGGACTTCAAACAACGTGGATTCTGTGCCTCTCCTCTCTTCCTCCAGACTCTGGGACCTTGATTTCCAAAGGAAATGCAAAATTTACTTTCATCAGAGAACATAACTTTGGACCACTCAGCAGCAGTCCAGTCCTTTTTGTCTTTAGCCCAGGCGAGACGCTTCTGACGCTGTGTCTTGTTCAAG
>JACXGI010016530.1:0-15784 GCA_016801175.1 Esox masquinongy
GTGTGTGTGTGTGTGTGTGTGTGTGTGTGAATAAACTGAGAAAGAGGGGTGGATCTGTGGACATCAGAGGTTTGAAATGAAGATTATTTTGAACGGTTGATAAACCTGGAAAAATAGGACTGCAACGATTACAGTTATGCTCATGAGTTTGCATACCCTGGCAGAAATTGTGTAATTTTGGCATTGATTTTGAAATATTCACTGTAATAACTGCCAATAATGTAATACATTTTCCATTCTTAAATGTAATAAAAGTCAATGATGTAATAACTTACCAATAATGTAATAACATTTTTGAACCAATAACGTAATAACATTTTGCCCATAACATAGTAAGTTATTACATTATTGGCTGGCTATTACATTATTGGCTGGGTTAATAAAACATATTAAAATTGTGAGCATCCTTGTCCCAGAGGACTCCGTAGGCGGTTGTAAGGTACCGGCGGACCCAAATTATGGCGGCGTCTGCTGTGAAAGAGGGAAAACAGCGGGTTTGGGAGGAGTTCGGGGAAGTCATGGAGAAGGACTTTCGGTCGGCACCAAGGTGCTTCTGGAAAACCGTCCGCCACCTCAGGAGGGGGAAACAGGGGAACCACCACCCCGGTCCGCCACTCCTTAGGCACTGTCCCCGACTCCCACGCAATGTCGAAGAGGCGTGTCATCCAAGACATCCCCTCCACATTCAAACCTTTCAGCATTTCTGGACAGATCTCAACAATCCCCGGAGCTTTGCCACTGTGGAGTTGTTTGACTACCTCAGTGACTTCTGCCAGGGAAATTGCGATGCCCCCTCATCAGCCTCCAGCTCTACCCCTATTATAGAGGGCGTGTTAGTGGGATTAAGGAGTTCCTCAAAGTGTTCCTTCCATCGCCCAATTACCTCCTCAGTTGAGGTCAGCAGTGCCCCATCCTTACTGTACACAGCTTGGATTGTTCCCCTGTTCAAAAAGGGGGACAAGAGGGTGTGTGCTAATTACAGAGGTATCACACTTCTCAGCCTCCCTGGGAAGTTCTACTCCAAGGTGCTGGAAAGGAGGGCTCGGCAGATAGTCAAACCTCAAATTGAAGAGGAAAAATGCGGATTCCGTCCTGGTTGTGGAACAACAGACCAGCTCTTTACTCTTGCAAGAATCCTGGAGGGGATTCTTGGGAATATACCCATCCATTCTACATGTGTTTTCTGGATCTGGAGGAGGTGTATGTCTGGGTCCCCCGGGAGATACTGTGGGAGGTGCTGCGGGAGCTTGAGGTGAGGAGGTCCCTTCTTAGGGCTATCCAAGAGTTGTGTCTGGGTTCTCGGCACTAAGTTGGACTCATTCCAAGTGGGTGTTGGTCTCCGCCAGGGCTGCGCTTTGTCACCAATCCTGTTTGTGATTTTCATGGACAGGATATTAAGGCGTAGTCGGGGTGGGAAGGGGTTGCAGTTTGGTGGGCCGGGGATCTCATCGCTGCTTTTTGCAGATGATGTGGTCCTGATGGCATCATCGATCTGTGACCTTCAGCACTCACTGGACCGGTTCGCAGCCCAGTGCGAAGCGGTTGGGATGAGGGTTAGCACCTCTAAATCTGAGGCCGTGGTTCTCAGCAGTAAATCGATGGAGTGCCCCCTCTGAGTAGGGAATGAGGCGTAACCCCAAGTGAAGGAGTTCAAGTATCTCGGGGGCCTTGTTCGCGAGTGAGGGGACAATGGAGTGGGAGATTGGCCGGAGAATCAGCGGGGGCGGTACTGCATTCGCTTTACTGCACCGTTGTGACGAAAAAAGAGCTCAGCCGGAAGGCAAAGCTCTCGATCTACCGGTAAATTTTTGTTCCTACCCTCACCTATGGTCATGAAGGCTGGGTCATGACCGAAAGAACTAGATCGCGGGTACAAGCGGCTGAAATGGGTTTTCTCAGGGTGGCTGGCGTCTCCCTTAGAGATAGGGTGAGAAGCTCAGTCATCCGTGAGGAACTCGGAGTAGAGCCGCTGCACCTTTGCATCGAAAGGAGCCATTTGAGGTGGTTTGGGCATCTGGTAAGGTTGCCCCCAGAACGTCTCCCTAGGTATTTGTTCCAGGCACGTCCAGCTGGGAGGAGACCTCGGGGAAGACCCAGGACTAGGTGGAGAGATTATATCTCAACACTGGCCTGGGAACGCCTCGGGATCCCCTAGTCAGAGCTGGCTAATGTGGCTTGGGAAAGGGAAGTTTGGGGTCCCCTGCTGGAGCTGCTGCCCCCGCGACCCGATGCCGGAAAAGCGAATGAAGATGATGAGATGATGAGATTTTGGGTTTGGAAAGATGCAGGTAAACTGCTTCACCCATTACTTAATATGTTGTGGGTGAAGACAATATCCAGCAGGAATAATAAAGTTAAGATATTGTTTTAGATCATTTTATGAAATAGGGTTAGGGTTAGAATTTAGAGAGCTCTCAAAGAGGCCCTATTGGGATATAAATAAAAGACTGAATATAGATTGTGTCTATGAATCTCCTGCATTTTTGTTCGATCTGATAGGGACTCTGCTACCTACAGCGTATAGTTTGAAATTGTCATTAATCCCGAAATAAATTACAACATGTGGAAAACCTGCATGCAACTAACAGAAGAGTGTGTTTTGTCAGAGTTATGACTAAGATTCAGGGGTCAGGATTGGTCAGGCTTTTTAACAACTATTTGAAAGAAGCAACATTAAGTATAAGTGGAAGTCTGGCACTTAATAAATAAAACTTAAACACACAGTGATATAAGTTTATATTACATTATTGGCTTCAATTATGACAATTTTAATTATTTTTTATTTCCCCAGCCAATAATGTAACAGCTAGCCAAGTGTAATAACTTATTATTACATTATTAGTTATTAGTTATTACGTTATTGTTTTATAAATGTTATTACATTATTGGTAAGCTATTACATTATTGACTTTTATTACATTTAAGAATTGGAAATTTATTACATTATTGGCAGTTATTATAGTAACGGTAGCTATTAAATTATCGGCTGCTACAAATGTCTTATTTATTTATTTATTTTATCATATGAAGCCACTTACTATCGCACAGTTGTTTGGCTCCTTTTTGAATCATAATGATAACAGAAAGCACCCAAATGGCCCTGATCAAAAGTTTACATACCCTTGAATGTTTGGCCTTGTTACAGACACACACAGGTAAAAATGTCAATTAAAGGTTAATTTCCTACACCTGTGGCTTTTTAAATTGCAATTAGTGTCTCTGTATAAATAGTCAGTGAGTTTGTCAGCTCTCACTTGGATGCACTGAGCAGGCTAGATACTGAGCCATGGGGAAGCAGAAAAGAACTGTCAAAAGACGTGTGTAACAAGGTAATGGAACTTTATAAAGATGGAAAAGGATATAAAAAGTTATCCAAAGCCTTGCAAATGGAAGTCAGTACTATTCAATCACTTATTAAGAAGTGGAAAATTCGGGTATCTTGGCTTGATACCAAGCCAAGGTAAGGTAGACCAAGAAAGATTTCAGCCATAACTGCCAGAAGAATTGTTTGGGATACAAAGAAAACCCCACATGTAACCTCAGGAGAAATACTGGCTGCTCTGTAAAAAGATGGTGTGGTTGTTTCAAGGAGCACAATAAGACAATAAAACAAAAATGGGCTGCATGGTTGAGTTGCCAGAAAGAAGCCTTTACTGCGCCAATGCCACCAAAAAGCCGTTAAAAAACGATTCAGTTTTTGCCATTAATAAGTCAATATATTGCCTATTAAGCTACATACAGTATGTTTGGCAACTCTAAGCACAACTATCTCACACATTAACTTAAACATTTCTGATCCAGTAGGCAGCAGTGAGCCTATTCAGTGAACCAATATGCCTATAATCTAAAGTCCCTAAATATTTTACATAGAGAAATAATGAAACCGTAAGTCGTAATATCGGCTCAGAATTGGCTGTCTACGTGGGCATATCCACTATGACTTTTATTTCCTCACATGTATGTTTTCCTAACCTTGCTCCTAGTATACTAAACAAATATGCAACTGTTTCAAAAAATGGCATTGTGTTACAGTTCATAAAAGGAAATCAGTCAATTAAAAGACTCTTTAGACCCTAACCTATGGATTTCATATGATTGGGACAACAGATATGCCTATATTAAAATGTCTAGGATCTTTTATTTCAGGTCATGAAACATTGGACCAAGACTTAACATGTTGTTTATATTTTGGATAAATGCAAAAGCAAACACCAAATGTTAAGTCATGTTTTTTCTTATGAGTATTCAAATAATCTAGCATTTCATGCATATAATAATCGATCATCAAATAATCCATAACAGCACCCCCACTGGAAATTAAATGATAATGTAATAATATGTTGTTGTGTTTTTCAAAGTGGCCCTGCTGGTTGTGGGTGTTTCACTTCCATGTCTGATAGGATGTCTGGTGGGGCTTCATCTCTCAGGCCTTTAGAAAAATCCCATTGGGAATGAGGTTGGGGACTTTGTCCTGCTTGGAGCTCAAGGGCTGTATTAGCAAAACATTTTATCTCACCACTAGGAGGACTCCCAAGCAACAGTAAAAGGTCCTAGCAAAGAATTTACTCTTAAAACGTATTCACAAAGCTGCTAAGACCAACTTTTACTAAGGAATGGGGAGAAAACTTAAGAGAATGGACGGGATTGACTCTGTTGCTATGGATGGTGTTCCATGAACAAGCTAACTTATTATGCCCACAGTGATTGGCTGATAGAGGAGGGGTCTCTGTCAGTGAATTCATCACAGCAATACTGTAAAAGGATGTGTTATGTTGCCATATTGAAATAAAGATATTCAAATCAAAATCTAGGCTAAGTGTCATTGATTAAACATGCAACACAGAATGATATACTGAGTAATTAAGATATGTTCAGCTAATTGTCAGCCTCTTAAATGTCAGGCAGCTTGTGAACAAAAGTGTGTTAATCTTTTGATGGTGCAATAATTTGTGCAATAATGTGTCACATCTACTATACCGGGTGGTCCAGCCATGGCCATCAAGTCAGCTTTGTTTCTTTGTATTTGGCGAACATCATGAGGAAACCAATCAAACAATGTGGGGTCTGGAAAGGGCATTTATTGTTTGATGTAATATTCTACTGACAGATGACTTAGATATATGTAGTTCGTCTGCGCTGCATAGCTGCATTTTCCCTGTGGCCAAGTAATGTTGTCACAACTTTGATCTCTGGTGTTATTGGGTTGGTTCTGTTTGTTGGTGAAGTGACTGCTTCCCTGACTAGCTCTACTATGATCATAATACTCTCGTGACTCATTGAACAACTCTAGAGGAAGTCGACACTCATCCAGACCATCAAAAATGAAAACAGTTTTTGTTTAAGCATCGTCGATTGCGTCAATTTCTTTCAGATCTGGAAAGTATTGGAAAAGAAGTTGCATCAGACTATATTACTCCATTTTCAGGTTCAGATCACGGAAAGGAAGAGGACATATTAAATGAACATCCTGATTCGCTTTTCCCTCTGTCCATTCAAGGATGAACTTCTGCACTGAGACTGTTTTTCCAATGCCAGCAATTCCTTTAGTCAAATTTCTCCTCAAATTTTTATTCGGATGTTGTGTCATTGGCATGACGATGCCGTTGCATTTGATTGGCATCTCTTGTGTGGTTTGTCTCATGGACACCATCTCGATCTGTCTGACCTCATGTGTTATTGGGTTGTTTCTGTTTGTGGGTGAAGTGACTGCATCAATGACTAGCTCTACGATGATCATAATACCCTCGTGATTATGGCGATACGTTTTTAAAAGCTCAGGATCATTAAATGTTTCTAAAATGCCCTTTTAGGATTGTTTGTGATTTGGTCTTAGTGACTTAAGAGTTGAGTCCTCTTGACTACCCCTAACGTTTCAAAGATTTAGGAGCTGGTTTTAGCGCTAAAACACATTGTGAAATACTCTTAGGACAAAAATCTTGGG
Source organism: Esox masquinongy (assembly GCA_016801175.1). Lineage (NCBI taxonomy): Eukaryota > Metazoa > Chordata > Actinopteri > Esociformes > Esocidae > Esox > Esox masquinongy. The sequence continues at coordinate 5,942 of JACXGI010016530.1, forward strand.
AGTCCTAAAATTAGGACTGACATTCTATTTAAGAGTTTCTCCTAAATCAGTAAGTTGGGAGCTACTTTTAGCCTTAAGATGTCTTGTGAAAACGGTCCTGTTGTGTAGGGTTCCCCACAAGGTTAACGGCAGGTCCCCACTATGTAAAATTAGATTTCTGTATTAGGGGCATGGTTTTAATAATGATGCATACTCTCAGAATTGTTTTTTCTTCAGGGGTATGAGTTAGGTTTAGTGTTAGGCTTTAGAGCAAATTTAAATTAAGGAATAAAGATTAAGTTACCAAGGTTAGGTTTGGAGTTATTGTAAAGGTAGAGTTAGGTTGGGAATAGGTGAGAGAATAAGGAACATGGATTTCTGAGTTTCCTGTTGCTATATGGACATAAAAACAAGAATTTGTGTGATTTACTGTAAATCCCAGTGGATAAGAGCAACCCCTATATAAAAATATATGTAAATAAATATGTACATATGAAGTTAATTAACTGAAATAATAGCACATTTTCCAGAGTTTTAAAGAAATAAGATTGGAGGTTACAGCTATCCAGTCAGGACACAGCAGATAATATAATTAGATGTACAAAGCCTTCAGAATAATTATACTGTATACATCAAAACATTACCAGAACTTACAGTGCTCTCTTACAGGTTTTCACTACCGGCAGCAACCTCTGATAACCTTCCACTGATGTCTTGTATGTCTTCATGTCAAACTCCTCCAGTACGTCCTGTGACATCAGTAACAAGTAGGCCAGGGCTGAACATTGGTGAGGTTCAAGCTCTGTTTCTGAAAGAGTCCCTGATCGCAGGGAGGTCTGAATGTGTTCAACTAGAGAGTTGGCACCAAGTTCATTCAGACAGTGGAACAAGTTAATGATTCTCTCTGGTGAGGATTCTTTCTTGATCATCTCTGAAAGGTACTCAACTGTTCTCTTAACTGTTTCCTCATTTCTCTGTGTTGTACTTCCTGTCTGTGTCAGAATCCCTTGTAAGAGATTCTGATTGGACTCCAGTGAGAGACCAAGAAGAAAGCGGAGGAACAGGTCCAGGTGTCCATTCTCACTCTTCAAGGCCTGGTCTACTGCTCTCCTGTATAAGTCATATAACTTGCCTGCCTTTTTCACTTCATCATCATGTTCGAGTGTGGACTGTGTGGTTACTTGTGTGGGGAAAACATGTTCCTCCTTGCACAGACAAGATTCTAGAACATGTACTGCTGCTAGAAACTCCTGAATGCTCAGATGAACAAAGCTAAAGACCTTCTCTCTGTTAAGCCCTTTAACGATCGCTGTACACAGTGCTGAGTACTCTGATGCCTCTGTGACATCAATGCCATACTCTCTCAGGTCCTCCTCATAGAAGATCAGGTTGCCCTTCTGAAGCTGTTGGAAAGCCAGCTTTGACAACTTCAGGATCATGTCTGTGTCTGACTGAGACAGTTCCTTTGGATTTGTTTCTGTAGATTTGTTGTACTTTTTGTTTTTCACACTGGTTTGTATGAGCAGGAAGTGTTCATACATCTGAGTCAGAGTTTTGGGAATTTCTTCTTTTTCTATTTCTTTCAGTATCGACTCAAGGACAGTGGCTGATATCCAACAGAAGACTGGTATGTGACACATGATGTGGAGGCTTCTGGATGTTTTTATGTGGTTGATGATTTCATTGGCCAGATTCGGGTCTGTGATTTTCTTCCTGAAGTATTCCTCTTTCTGTGGCTCACTGAATCCTCGTATCTCTGTCACTTGGTCAACACACTCAGGAGGGATCCGATTGGCGGCTGCAGGTCGTGTGGTTATCCAGAGGAGAGCAGAAGGAAGCAGATTCCCCTCAATAAGGTTTGTGAGCAACACGTCCACTGAGTTTGGTTCTGTGACATCACAGCACTTCTTATTGTTTTTAAAGTCTAGAGGAAGTTGACACTCATCCAGACCATCAAAAATGAAAATAGTTTTTTTTTCAGCATCATCAATTCTGTCAATTTCTTTCAGCTCTGGAAAGTATTGTAAAATAAGTTGCATCAGACTATATTGCTCCTTTTTCAGGTTCAGATCACGGAAAGGAAGAGGAAATATTAAATGAACATCCTGATTCGCTTTTCCCTCTGTCCAGTCAAGGATGAACTTCTGCACTGAGACAGTTTTTCCAATGCCAGCAATTCCTTTAGTCAAATTTCTCCTCAAATTTTTTTTGGGATGTTGTGTCATTGGCTTGAAGATGTCGTTGCATTTGATTGGCGTCTCTTGTGTGGTTTGTCTCTTGGATGCCATCTCAATCTGTCTGACCTCATGTTCTTTATTAACTCCTCTACTTCCACCCTCTGTAATGTAGAGCTCTGTGTAGATGTCCTTTAAGAGGGATTGGTTTTCATGGTCTGCATTTCCTTCATATACTATTTGATATCTCGATTTCAGTTTTGTCTTCATGGCTGTTTGGAACCTCAGATGAGTTTGACCTATAGGAAAATAATGAGATGGATATTAGTAGCATTAAACTACAGTATTACTGGTAATATTGACTACGTTTGAAGGTCAATTGATTAACAAAAGTATGTAAATAACATTATCCACTATTAGAGAAGTGATTAATAGAGAACATTGTTGGGGTGGATGTATTACCTTATTTCCCTCTCTACATTAACCCCCCTTCCTTGTTGTTTATCCTTTATAAAAATATCAGAACTTTTAATTCCCAATTCTGGTTGCCATGGAACCATGTCTGATGACAGCATCACATACAGTAAACTCCAAAATGAGGTTGGCCTTGCTAGTTTTATTCTATAAATTCAAAAGACAAAATGTCGGCCATTAAGAATTGAACCTCAGCGTTTCATGAAGCACAGATGCTGCCATTGGACATGACGGAACGTGATTATAGAAAAAAACACTGATAGTAAGGTAGGGAAAGGGACCACCGCGAAAAGTGAAACCGAAAAGTGAAAGACAAATTATAGCCCTGCAAATGCATATAGATGGCCTAAAAGTAATGTGTATACACTATCATGTAACACGTGCATTTAGAGATATAGCTGTGCTCATAAGCATACCCTGGCAGAAATTGTGGAATTTTGGCTTTGATTGTGAAAATATGATTGATCTTGCAAAAAATGATTCTTTTATTTAAGGATAGTGATCATATGAAGCCATTTATTATCACACAGTTGTTTGGCTCCTCTTTAAATCATAATGATAACAGAAATCAACCAAATGGCCCTGATCAAATGTTTGCATACCCTTGAATGTTTGGCCTTGTTACAGACACACAAGGTGACACTCACAGGTTAAAATGGCAATTAAAGATGAATTTTACATGTGGCTTTTTAAATTGCAATAAGTGTCTGTGAATAAATAGTCAATCTGTTAATTAGCTCACACGTGGATGCACTGAGCAGGCTAGATACTGAGCCATGGAGAGCCGAAAATAACTGTCAGAAGACCTGCGTAACAAGGTAATGGAACTTTATGAAGATGGAAAAGGGTACAAAATGATATCCAAAGCCTTGTAAATGCCAGTCAGTACAAACAAAAATGAGCGGCATGGTTGAGTTGCCAGAAAGAAGCCTTTACTGCGCCAATGCCACAAAAAAGCCTGGTTAAAATATGCCCGACAACACCATGACACGCCTCAAAGCTTCTGGCACAATTAATTTGGAGTGACAAGACCAAAATAGAGCTTTATGGTCACAACCATAAGTGCTAGGTTTGGAGAGAGGTCAAAAAGGCCTATAGTGAAAGGAATACCCTCCCCACTGTGAAGCATGTTGGTGGCTTACAGATGTTTTGGGGGTGTGAGCTCTAAAGGCACGGGGAATCTTGTTAAAATTGATGGCAAGATGAATGCAGCATGTTATCAGAAAATACTTGCAAACAATTTGCATTCTTCTGCATGAAAGCTGCGCATGGGACGCTCTTGGACTTTCCAGCACGACAATGACCCTAAGCACAAGGCCAAGTTAACCCTCCAGTGGTTACAGCAGAAAAAAGGTGAAGGTTCTGGAGTGGCCATCACAGTCTCCTGACCTTAATATCATTGAGCCACTCTGGGGAGATCTCAAATGTGCGGTTCATGCAAGACGACCAAAGACTTTGCATGACCTGGAGGCATTTTGCCAAGACGAATGGGTAGCTATACCACCTGCAAGAATTCGGGCCATCATAGACACCTTACAAAAGACTGTGCGCTGTCATTGATGTTAAAGGGGGCAATACACAGTAACTAAGGGTATGCAGACTTTTGAACAGAGGTCATTTCATTTTCTTCTTTGTTGCCATGTTTTGCTTTATGATTGTGCCATTCTGTTATACCCTACAGTTGAATATGAATCCCATAAGAAATAAAAGAAATGTGATTTGCTTGCTCACTCATGTTTTCTTTACAAATGGTACATATATTACCAATTCTCCAAGGGTATGCAAACTTTTGAGCACAACTGCATTAGATTAAGTCAACTTACTTATCAAATCAAATCTATTCAGTTTTTGCCATTAATAAGTCAATATATTGCCTATTAACCTACATAAAGTATGTTTGGCAACTCTAAGCACATCTATCTCACACATTATCTAAAACATCCTCACTCAAAACTTTCCTTTTCAACTTTTTTGGAAAGGAAAGAAAAAGGTGCAGTGGTCTCTTAATTTTTTACAGAGCTATATATTACCAATTCTCCAAGGGTACGCAAACATTTTTTATTTTGCAAACTTTTTGCAAACTTAAAAACTATGTATAAGTGACATACATTTTATGGGTAACCTTAAAGTATTTTTTAATGTGGCTGCAAAAATTCAATTGATTAAATCCATTTATAATCCTTTGGTAAACAATACATTTTGTTAAATAATTATGTCCCAAAAACTACTATTAAACCAACTATTAAAATATACAGCTGTATTCTGTAAAGGGGGTTAATTTCAGCCAGTGTTGTGCTTTTTCCTTCCATAAATGTTGCCCTGTCGCTTATGTGCAGGACGAAGGCTTCAAGTACAGATTTCGCTCATCTAATTCCAGCTCCAACAGGGTGGTCCGCGATGGGGCATGCGTTATACTGCCGCAGGTTACAGTGCCATGTGGGATGAACAAAAACATATGGCCACCAGGGGGCACCTGTGAGAACGTCGACACCCGCCTGAAACTGCTGTTATTGAAATGTTTACTGCTTTTAAATCAAGCCTGTGTCTTTTTTTATAAGGCCATAATAAAAAAATTATAATTGGCAGAATATTGTCTACTATAATTCTATTCATGGATTGCTATGTTGCTGTGCTTGATTCTATAAACTCCAAACTATCAAGCAACTTCTGACATTGTTGAATTAAAATTTTAATGTTGTTTTTTTTGTAAAGTAGCCTCGTTAATTGAGTTTAAATTCTAAAATGGTATATTGACTAATGAACAAATAGGGTATTGATGTAGTGATATCATACATCTGTTTTCCATCAACATCATCATTTTTAGGGGTTTTCTAAATTTCTTCAGTTAACGAAGGATATCAGCCAAATTGAAAGTATAACATATCTTGCTACAGACAGAATGAGGTCAATGTCAGATTTTTTATGTGTGGGAATTTAAATTTCATATACATTAAACAAACATTAAGCCTTTTTAATGGCTCACCATAAATGTGTGAAGCTAAGGGCTCAACAAAGGATAGACAAAAACTTTGCTGGCTACAAGCTACAGTAGCTACGTTATAGTAAGCCTAAGCCTACCATTGTTTCCCATTACATCAGTGTAGCTATTGCTAAGGGTTAAATTTGGGTTCAGACTTGTTTCACTTGTGGTAATTTCCCCAACTTGAGCATATACAGTTTTGGGATGGACAAACATTAAGTGAAAGCTAAATATATTTTCCTCTCAATAGCTTTAACATTGACATTTATGATTTTGAAACCAACTGAAGTGAGGGTAGAGACCTAAAGTCATCCCCATTTTGCTGATGGAACAATCAATAAAACCACAGACGTGGTCAAAATTTGCATAAAGTTGTGATCTAGGGTTTGGCTGACCGCCACTATTTGGAATAGAAATGAAAAAGTTTATGAATTTCATAAATTTAGGAGGTTGATCCAGACAGTGTTTGTATTTGTCATGAAGTAGTTTGGTCGTTGTCCTGTAAAAATGCTAAATTTGGGTGCTATAGATATGCTAATACAATCACCATGGTGGTTGCAGCAGGTACACCACTGGAACTTGGGCTGGAGTTTTTCACTCCTATAATTTAGTTGTGCAGCTTAGCCCCTAGGGGGCAAACATTTTTTAGTTAGGCATGTGCCAAGAAACTACAGGATATTATAAATGCATGATAGCCAATTTCGCAGACCTGTGTGATGGTACTGAGGTAAAGTCAAATTTGAGAGCTGTTTAGCTATGTTAGACTAATTTGTTAATAGGTTATATGGTATATAATTCCTTTGCACAAGCGACCATGTTGCACATTGATGTTTTTCATTGTGTAAGTGAATGTTTGTGTTTTTAACATTTTCACTTTTTGCCGTACCGCGTAAGCGGAGCCGGCTAAGAAGAGCGAATGTCTCTTACTGAGTGACTGACTGACTGACTGCCCTTTAAATAGCGTAGTGGTTAGAGACGCGGGCCCTGGAACAACAGGTCTCGCGTTTGCCTCCTGTAACAGTCAAAACACATTGCCTGAGATGCCTGAGATCCAGGACAGAAAAAAATTCGCTGGCTACAACTTTAAAAACGGTTCTGGTGGTATAAAACGGTCCTGGTTGATATTAGGATTTGTTCACGATAGACAAACACTTCGCTGGCTTTACGATTCTCTCGTCTTTTCACTTGACAAAAAAGTCAGTTATCGTTAGTGATGGCCATTCGAGGCTTCATTACCGTTCTTCTAGCAGCAGGATATTATGCTAGCAGTGCTAACTCAGATTTTCTTTTTCAAAATAAAAGCCATCATTGAAATATATAAGTTAATATAGTTAACAATCTTGTCTGTACATTTTTTGTTTAATGTCCGTTCCAATGTTATTCTTGTCTGTTCTTTTTCACAGACTAGATTGTTAACTATATTGCCTTATACATTTCAATTATGGCTTTTATTGTGATAAAGAAAATCTGTTCTGCCAGCATAATATCCTGCTGCTAAAATAAAGCTAATGAAGCCTCGAAAGGCCATCACTAGTAATCGTCACATATATTGATAGATACTGTATCTATGTCATACACAAATCGCTAATTAGCTGTTAAAACGGCCAGTGGCAAAAGAGGATCTGTTCAGGATAGACAAAAACCTTGCTGGCTACAACCTTGAGTAGATACGTTATGGGAAGCCTAAAATGAAACGGTTTACTATATTGCAACTATTTCTGGTGGATTTTCGAATTATGTCTCGGGATTTGTTCAGGATAGACAAACACTTCGCTGGCTACACGATTGATACAGTAGTTATTGTATCAATGTCATTCACAAATGGCTAATAAGCTATTAAAACGGCCAGTGGCAAAAGCCATAAAGTTCATGGATGCTATTTGTGGTGGAGGTAAACTTAATAAGAAACGTTACTCAGTTAAACACAATATAATGGCATCTAGCAACATATTACTTGCTAATAAGCTTTTAAAACGGCCAGTGGCAAAAGTCATACAGTTCATAGATACTATTTGTGGTGGAGGTAAACTTAATAAGAAACATTACTCAGTTTAACGCTAGTTAATGGTGTCTAACAAAATATTTGTTATTAACATGGCGTGATGTTAATGAGTGAAAATAATATAATGTGAAAAGGCTATACTAATGCCTGGGATGTGTGTAGTTCGGTGGCGTAGTGGTTAATGACAATGCCTTTCATGTGGGCGACCAGGGTTCGTAGTCGAAAGGGCAGCCACGATAAACACGTTTTATTGTGGGCCGGCTGAACTAGGCTTGCCTGGTTTCTTGTTTTGATGAATATATGGGATGCAACTCCTTATCGAATGGATTCTAGATCCATCCCTATTACCAATTCTCTATTTTTTCATGTCTGTCCTGTAATGATTTCCAGTGCAGGTTCAGGATGGCGCCTCCTGTGGCAGCATTTGTCATTGCTTTGCTTTCACTCACGGTGTCACTTTCCATTAGTTAGTTATAACAGAGCATTGGCATCTGTTATGTTGTAACGGAGCATTGGCATCTGTTATGTTTTACATTTTACATTCACTGGGTTTGTTTTTAATTGGTTTATTTGGAAATTGTTTTGTATGATGTAAGGTCTAACATTTTAATGGTTGAATAGAATAGATCTAACCATTTCTGATTTGGCTAAGAAAAGTCAAGTCTGACAATCTTATTCCACCGCTAGTTGCTATCAGGCATTAATATAGCAAATTTGACATAGACTATTATGGAAACTTGTCTGAATAGGGTGAACGCTTCACTCTGATGATGGAACTTCTGAGATCCACAAGTTTTCAGGACTGATCTATTGTCTTCATTGTTGGGAGTTGACAGAACAATACCCAGTGGATGAAAGTCCGATGGACAGTTGAACCACACAAATCATTGTTTTGCAGTTATACTTTCAACAGATCGGGACATCACAAGCCCTTTTCTGATGATACACCACGTTACCGACAGGATGCAGACAACTGAGTATGTGAGTACCAGCAACATGTCCAAGAAAGATTTCTACTACCACACTGGTTGAATCTGTTTCAAATCTTCTTGACCACTCACATGGCAGAAAGATGCCAGGGTCAGATCACTTGGCTTCACACTCCATTTCTAGATGAATCATCGACAGCGAGATGAGAATCCACCTGAGTCCTAAAGGACTCCACATACTACAGGTCAGAGTACCACGGGCCAGTTGACTGGAAGGACTCCACATACTACAGGTCAGAGTACCACGGCCCAGTTGACTGGAAGGACTCCACATACTAAAGGTCAGAGTACCACGGGCCAGTTGACTGGAAGGACTCCACATACTACAGGTCAGAGTACCACGGGCCAGTTGACTGGAAGGATTCCACATACTACAGGTCAGAGAACCACGGGCCAGTTGACTGGAAGGACTCCACATACTACAGGTCAGAGGTACCACGGGCCAGTTGACTGGAAAGGTCACATGGTCCAACAGTGAAGACACTGTTGTGGTGTTTATCTTGAATTAGTGAAGTGCTGGAAACTCACTACTCCACTACACACCTACACTGACTTGTTAGGACAACCAGGCAATTTCCTGGGTCCACATCACACTGACTGCAATAACTGATATTGGAACTTTACATCACTGATACAAGAGAAAGAAAACTGAAGACAAGAACTAAAGGACACTTGATTGGAAACTAACTTCTTTCCTTACAATCTAAGATTTTCCTAAATGAACTGATATGGTGATTTCATATGTATGAAGGTTTGTTTCTCGCAGGGCAGGTGGGAAACTCTGTATCTCAATATTGGACTAGTGGCATATTTGTGATGATGATTAATGATCTACATTGTGACGGCTATCATGGTATGTTTGAATAGTAAATTGGTCCCTGTCAAAGGTAAATTGGCCCACAGATGAATGGCACTTCACTGTTTTGTGCTACATGAGGTATCGTATAGCAAACATCTGGTATCTATTATTGAGGGGCCCCAGACAACCCGATAAGTGTGTGTAGAGCCAAGAACTCAAGATGGGACACTAGTCCATATAAGGTTAGGATATAGAATACACTTGCCAGATAGGGAAGGGGATGTGCTGGAGGTTTGGTCTAATATAAATATGCCAGACAAAGACATTTGGAGAACATGTAAGAACTATGAAGATCAACATCTTGGACTCATGCTAATAAAGGTTATTCCCTGACTTGTGGGTTTTAATGATTTTGTTCATAGATCAAAAGTGGACAGAAGCCAACA
>JACXGI010016531.1:0-15374 GCA_016801175.1 Esox masquinongy
TAGAGTCAATACTGAAATCACTTAACAAAGACGCTCACAAGACTGGTTAGTTCTTGAGATACCACTTGTTTGTTCAGTGTTAGATAAAACGACTTTTGACTACTATGCCCCAGACACATGAAATATCTTACAATGTAACTTAAGTTTGAAGCCCTGGTGCCTATTTGTAAGATATGATATCCTATAAAATAAGTTTTACTGTCAGTTGTGACTGCGTTTTTTAATTTGTGTTTCATTTCTGTGTATGTGTTTTTTTAGTATTGCTGTAATAACTGAAAAGATCCAAATGCAGTTTTTGACAATCCGTTTCTCCAATATTGTGAGTAATTTTTCTTATTCAGTCATTATTCTTATCCAGTCTTACAGTCTGTACACATACAGACTGTAGTGTAATGTAAACATACAATGATATTGAGTGTGAATAATGTAAGTATGGGAATTGGTATAATGTATATTACCGTATATTACAAACAGCCTTCGTCATGCCTCTGTGATTATGAGTGAGGCTAATAGACTGAATAAAAAACTCACAAGAGTCTTTGTACTAGAAACGTTTAGTTTACAACAAAAAAATGCCTAAAGTTTGCACTAGAATGAATTGTTCACTTAATGTTATAACATGCACTTAATTTCAGTTCATTTGTTTTAATATACAATCTTTAACAGTTGAAACGCATTGAAGGTTATAGACATAAAACTGCGAGTGATTCAGTGTTCTAGGAACACAGTGTATCAACCAGTGTAAACAACCATCAACACTGATGTGTTCATGACAACACTAGAATAGGACACCTTGTGGTATTTTATTGCTACTACAGTCTACGATGAGGCAGTCAAACACTGAATGTGTAAACAACCATCAACACTGATGTGTTCATGACAACACTAGAATATGACACCTTGTGGTAGGTCATTGCTACTACAGTCTAAGATGAGGCAGTCAAACACTGAATGTGTAAACAACCATCAACACTGATGTGTTCATGACAACACTAGAATATGACACCTTGTGGTAGGTCATTGCTACTACAGTCTAAGATGAGGCAGTCAAACACTGAATGTGTAAACAACCATCAACACTGATGTGTTCATGACAACACTAGAATGACACCTTGTGGTAGGTCATTGCTACTACAGTCTAAGATGAGGCAGTCAAACACTGAATGTGTAAACAACCATCAACATTGATGTGTTCATGACAACACTAGAATATGACACCTTGTGGTAAATCATTGCTGCTACAGTCAGAGGCAAGGCAGTCAAAATTGAACGTGTATTTGTAAACCCTGTAAGTCTTTTCTTAGATAAACAACTGATGAAGTGTCACGACATTCCTCATTCACATGTATGTGTACAGACTGTTATACCTACATACCACAACTGCAAATTAGATTGAGAAATGATCCATGGTATGACCATCGTCTTCATGCAAACAGAATGAATGTATGAACTTCATTCTCCACTTGGATTCAGGAAGTACAGAAACCTGCAGTCTAACCATCTGTATCCAATGTTGAATGGTTAAACAGGTATCTAAAAATAAAAAAGTTAAGGTGTTTGTACAGTAATATTTAATTTATAATCATAATCACTTAGGGGATTGTATTCTACAGTTTTTGTTTCCATATCATTCTCATTGACTGATTTTAAGATGTCTGTTTCTAGGTAATTTACTAAACTGACAAGAAACCTCAACTTGGCAGGATATGGCATACAGACTATCAACATTAACCTGAAACAGAGCACAAAATAAACCTCTCATATAAGAGCCTGTATTGCACGTCAGGTTACATCATCTCACATGATGCTGTTTATACATCTTTCTATCACATGGGTCAGTTAACCACATACCTATCTGTTAGGCCTGTCTTCATCACTGTATATCTGTTCATGTTTCTCATGTATTGAGCTGGCCAAGATGATTATCAACGGATGTGTATAAAGTATATTTGCTTTTAAAAATAGATTCCCTTTTTTTATTATGTTCAGTCAACTTTGTATGGCTCACTGTAAAATAATAGCATCCTAAAAGCAACTGTGACATTTAGTAAAGAAAGGGAGATGAAAAACACATGATGAACAATAGGTCTCTATTTTGATTTTAGCAGCGTTCTTGAAGGAAGGGGTTCTGGGATTGAGGGTATGGCTGAGCGTTAGGGGTTAGGTTACAGTAACATTTTTAAAACAGGCAAATGATCATATTTTCAGTTTGCAGCCAGAGCTCTGAAATGTATTCCCTTTATGGAACATGTCTTTTTTTTAATCTTTCACATGCATCTTTTTTACTTTGTACGAAATGTTCTCTGCTGTAATAATTTAAAAGCAGGCTGAATAAATTGATTTTAACCATCCTCTCCTCTGTTATTTTACATGATCCCAAAAGACAGAATACATTGAAATCTACAAATATTTACCTCTAAAAATGGTAAAATCTCAAAACCATGCCCTAGGTATTGGATTACTCTTGCACTTTGACTGAATATGAATACGGATAAACTGATGTTTTTTTGTAAATGAAACATAAGCAGACATTCATACAATTCTAGTATTTAGCAGTTTCTTTTCATGTGTGTATTTTTCATTCAGTCCACATAAACATCTTTCAACATAAACTTTCAATGCAGGTACAGTACAGAGGGATATTAACTTGGCTCTGGCATCCACAGACAATCTGTAATGCTATCAGGATGTCATCATCAAAGTCACAGTGCCCCATTATCGCATTTCCCAGTCTAATGTGTGTACGGTTCGACCCTTGGGACAATGTCCTTCTCCAGAACAACGTCTTCTTATTCTTCATTTCTCTGCTGGTCAGCGAGGTGCTTTATAAGTGGGCAGTCTCTCCATTGGTAATAAGCAACTCAGTTATGAGCAAGTTCTTCTGGTTGGCAAGGCTCCTTGTGCGCATTGTCAGCATTTGATGGTGCGTTGACGCCGTTCAGTCAGTCTCTCTGGTGGTGGGTCCATGTTGGCGGGCATCAGGTGCGGCGTGGTCACCTGGTGATGACAGTGGCCAGTAGGGGAAGCAGAGCTGCTGTGAGGGGGGCAGAGAGGCCTGGTACTCCTCCACACTCCATGGCATTCTCCTGCAGGAGAACCAGGTGGCATAGTAGGAGGTTTAGGGAAATGTATTGACAGCGTGTCACACCCTGTATATGGTTTATAGAATATTCAGGTGGTCACATCCATGCTCAAGGTGGCATCATTACACTGTCAAACAATAGGTTTTCATGTGCAGTTAAACGTTAACACAGTGATGTGTCAGACATGCAACACGTGCAGTTACACGTTATCATAGTGATATGTCAGACATGCAACACACGTGCAGTTAAACGTTATCACAATGATGTGTCAGACATGCAACACGTGCAGTAAAACGTTATCACAGTGATGTGTCAGAGATGCAACACAAGCGTGTTCACACACACACACACACACACACACACACATGCTGCGTACCTCGGGGTGGAAAGGATGACACGACTCTGGATGCTTTCTATCTTTCTGAAACTTCAGCCTATCACATTTCAGAGATTCGTTGTGTGCAGAGGCGTTAAGGATGGAAATAGTGCTGATGAGAAAAACCCCAGCTACCTCAGGTAGGTTTAACCGACACTGACTATTCGTGACACCTCCTTCTTAATAGCATGATGAGCAAAACCAACCATGTTCCATAAATACCTAAGCGGGTGAGAAATCTTGACACCTCTGATAATGAACTGTAATAGAAGCTTTTCAAATGCCATTAAAATAAATGTTTGAGTTCACTTAAAAAAACATCCACCAAAAATAAACCTTTCAGTTAGTGTACACTGAAAGTGTTGTTTTTTTGTAATAAAAATGTGAGCCATATTGAACCTATGCTGCAAAAGTGAGGTTATTAGCAGGTAAGCTATTGCACACAGTGTTTACAGTTATTAAAGCTGATAGGGTACCTGACACAGCCATCACAGTCGATGCTGCCTGTGGTCTCTTTGATGTTATTAAATGTTATTACAGTTATTAAAGCTGATAGGGTACCTGACACAGCCATCACAGTCGATGCTGCCTGTGGTCTCTGATGTTATTAAATGTTATTACAGTTATTAAAGCTGATAGGGTACCTGACACAGCCATCACAGTCGATGCTGCCTGTGGTCTCTTTGATGTTATTAAATGTTATTACAGTTATTAAAGCTGATAGGGTACCTGACACAGCCATCACAGTCGATGCTGCCTCTGGTCTCTGATGTTATTAAATGTTATTACAGTTATTAAAGCTGATAGGGTACCTGACACAGCCATCATAGTCGATGCTGCCTGTGGTCTCTTTGATGGTGCGTTCAGAAACAAACGCAGGATACTCATTATCACATGAAACCATCATGGTCTTTCCCCTTGAGCTTTGGACTGGAAATACCTCATGTACATGTTAACATCGCTGCACGCACGCGCGCACACGCACGCGCACACCCCCACCCCTAAGGGTATATTCGTGCACATACTGACCTTTGACAGAGAGGTCTACATGCCATCAGCTATACAGGTTGAACTCCAGCACGAAACTGATGATGAAAACACGCAAATATGATGTATTTCATGAACACACATTAAACCACAACACAATAATATCGTTATCAAAGCATCTTTAAGAAGAACCTATTATTCTCACAAGATAAACTTGGTAAGGGCTTGTGGAAAAGACAATAATTAGCATTGAGTGAATTTAGCTTTAACTAAATATGGTAGTTAGGAATAGTACTTACATTTGATCTGCAGTTTACAGTTTACGAATGGCTAATCAGCTGTTAATTCGACCAGCAGCAAAAGAGGATTTTTTCAGGATATACAAAAACTTTGCTGGCTACAACCTTCAGTAGTTAGGTTACGTTATAGGAAGCTGTGACGGCCCTCTCGCTCTGTCTGCTTAACTGTTCAGTTCTGTGCAGGTTGGTGGGCGGAGCGATATTGGGAGCACCCGTGGCTGGGGCGGGGGAGGCTCCAGCAAGAAGAAAGAAGGTCCAGCTCTGTCACGTCAACCTATTGAAGCCTTACTATTCTCCAAGTATCGGTGCAATGTCTGTTGAGGCGGAGGAAGGGTCTCGGCCTGTTTTGTTGGTTGCTTCTATTCGCGAGGGCGCTGGCTTTGTCCCTCCTGTGGTACGCCCGAATGACGAGGAGGGGGTGCCTGGTCATGATGATCGCATTTTACAGGATCGTTTAAACAATTCGGAATCGTTAAGAAATCTGGACGGGCTGTTGGGTCACCTGCCGATTTCACATCGGGCTGAATTGATGGATCTGATTAACGCTTTTCCCTGACTGTTTACTGACACGCCTGGAGGTACTGATGCGTTTTTTTGGGCATGGTAGGATACTATTGTTGTTCTTGCAAGAACTTTAGTTCTTTTGCCGCCCCTCTAACTGGGATGCTAAATGGTAAGGCCTTATTCGTCTGGTCCCCAGTCTGTCAGCAGGCCTTTGAACATGTGAAGTGCCTTATGACTTCTGTTCCTGTGTTGGCTGCTCCGCAGCTGAACAAGCCGTTCTCTCTACATGTGGATGCTAGTAATGTGGGGGCTGGTGCGGTGCTGCTTGTAGCGGACGCTCAGGGGATGGATCGGCCGGTGAGCTTCTTTTCTAAGAAGTTTAGTTGTTGTCAGTTGAACTATTCGGTTATCGAGAAAGAAGCTCTGGCCTTGATTTGGGGTTTGCAGCGTTTCGAGGTTTACATGGGGTCTGGCGTAGGTCCTTTGGTGGTCTACACGGATCATAATCCTCTGGTGTTTCTTCATGCGCTGTCCTAACCAACGCATCATGCGGCGGTGTCTGTTTCTGCAGGCCTTCCATTTTGGATGTTAGGCACGTTAGAGGCATGGACAACGTGGTGGCGGATACGTTGTCCCGTGCTCTTGATTGAGTTAAAACTTTAAGTAACTGCTGTAACTACAATTCATTGATAAGTCACTGCTCCAGATGCCACTCACTGGGAGAGGGAGCGGTGTTGGTGGTGATCGTCTGTGTTGCAGTACGTCCTGTCAAGTCAACAGCCAGTCAGCCCAAAACGTTGGTCAGTTGCTGATCAATGGAAAGTAAACTGAAGAACATCACAAACTCTATATATTCCCAACCAGTTAATGAAAATGTTAACTGTAACCACTCAACACAGTGCAGTGTCTGACACCAGAGATGGTATACACTACAATGACACATAGAGACACATCAACACACTCAACAGCAGAGAAAGTACAAACATAAATGACTACTTCGTGTTGTAGTAGTCACTGTGCATCTTAAAGAGGCGTTTCTGAAAATGAAAAAGCACAGAGCATTTTGCACTGATCCTGTGGATTACATTTCACACCCCCGTCCTTCCTCTCCTCATATCTCACACATATGTCCACTGTCTTCTGTACCTCCATTGAGAAGGTTCCTGTCTTCCTCTTCACCATGGCATTACGCGGCTGAGAAATAACACAGTGCTAACAAATTTAACATCACAACACAGTGCTTACAGAGATATAACATAATGCAGTGCATAAAGAGATCTAATATAACAACGCAGTGCTTGGAGAGATCTAACATAACACTGTGCTTAGAGAGAAGTAAAATTGTATGAAGTAATAGCTGTCAGTTGATAATCGCATGTGTGTGTTTACGTACAAAGTCATCCTTGTCTTCCCACTCCACCTCAGACAGGTCCAAACTGTTGTCGTTGGGCTTCCTCCTCTTCTGGCCCTCCTGGTACTGGCACAATAGAACACATTTGAGGGGAACAAGATGTTTATCTTGAAGATGCACCACGAATGTCATCAAACTGATTAGTTCAACCAACGACTTGATGAGGTTTGC
Organism: Esox masquinongy; assembly: GCA_016801175.1. Taxonomy (NCBI): domain Eukaryota; kingdom Metazoa; phylum Chordata; class Actinopteri; order Esociformes; family Esocidae; genus Esox; species Esox masquinongy. Next base: position 6,832 of record JACXGI010016531.1, read on the forward strand.
TAAACGGTATTGTTCTCTGCTAGTGTTCAGACCTATTCTTAATAAATAGAACAGCTTCATTTTAATTTGAAATTTCCCATTTTCTTGGTACACATTTTTTCAGCTTTTCACTCAACACATCGAAAAATCATATGAATCTAACCATTAACTGGTAAAAGAAAATAAATATATATTTCATTTAAAAATATGTGCCTCAATATATGTAGTACAATATAGTACTTGTGCACCTCCCTTTGCCAAAATAGTTGTCTCCTATAATGTTTTATGAGGAGGGAGGACACATAGGAAGGGATTTGAGACGTTTCCTGCATTCAGAAACTCTCCAAAGCTTTTCAGGTGACTAACTCATGGAGCTGGTTGAGAGAATGCAAAAAGTGTGCAAAGCTGTTATCAAGTCAAAGGTTGGCTACTTTGAAGAATGTACAGTATGATATATATTTTTGATTTCATTAACACAATGCCAATAATTGTGACACTCTTTCTTGTTGACGATTTTTGTGACGGCTGTGCCCTCTGCTGTCTCTCCTCCCCCTGCAGCAGGCAGGCTTCAGCAGTTGACGTCACCAGCCTTCTGACACCACCGCCCATCTCATCAGTTCATCTCACCTGTTGTCTTGTTTAGCGCACCTGGTTCTCATTTACAATCATTCCCCCCAGTATATATGTTCCCTCTGCTCCCTTGGTCTTTGTGTGTTATTGTCTCACCATATGAGCATTGTTGGACTACGCCAGTCTTGCCGTCATATTAAATACTGTTTTACCTTCGCGACTACACGTTTTCTGCTCATTTCCTTCGAAGCCCTGACAATTTTATTTTTTTGAATAATTTGCCCTCAATTAAAAGTTACATTCATATGACATTTTGAGCGTATCATCAAGCGACAATGAAATTTTTAACATCCTTTTTTGTTAATATTAACCTAGGGTGTCAATAGTTCTGGGGGGCCTTGTAGTTAGCTTCTAATGCTATCTAGAGCTGTAAATGCTTTTTTTTTGCTATTCCGCTTACAGTACAGATGCTGAAAGGAGGAAGTTACACATTCCTCCTTTATGATTATGTTAATTTGTCCAATGCATTTTGGTTCACGGTTCATGTTTGTTATACACCGATGAGCCAAAAAATTATGACCAATCACAGGTGAAGTGAAAAACATTGATCATCTCCTAACAATTAGGGGTAAAGACCTGAGCGACTTTGACATGGGCCAAATTGTTATAGCCAGACGACTGGGTCAGAGCATCTCTGAAATGTCAAGACTTATGGAGTTCTCTCAGTCAGCAGTAGTGGTCACGTACTGACAGTGATCCGAGGGGGGTCAAACCACACACCGACGACAGGGTGTTGACCCCCCAAGGCTCATCGATGCGCAAGGGTAACGAAGGCTATCCCATCTGGTCCGAACCAACAGAAGGTCTACTGTAGCACAAGTCATAGATATGTTTAATGATGGTCAATGGGAGGAATGTATCCAGGGGCATCGGTCTGGGGTGAAAAGGGGTACTAAGTATATAGGGACCTAACGTGTAGAGGGGCACTCGAAATTGCAATTTTCTGCTTTATTCATCAAATGCACTGAATAACACAGCGTCATCCTGCACAATGACATTCTTGTGACATGGCACACGACATCTACGTAGTAAGAATTAAGAAATGTATAAAGCAAAAATATTGCAAACATTTAGCAAAAATATACATAACAATGCAAACTAGCAGCAATTTAAAAAGAGTAGGATGGGAAATATGAACAAAATGGGTAGAGGTATTGAATATTATAGGTAAAAAGTGAGTGTAAGATGCCTATGAATGGTATATACAAAATAATATTCAAATGTACATTGAATGTACATGAGAGCATTTGGCATTCACATGGATGGCAATTTGACACGTCACCTCCCTAAACATCGTTGCAGACCAGGTACCCCCCTTTATGGCAATGATATTCCCTTACAGCAGTGGCCTCTTTCAGCAGGATAATGTGCCCTACAATGCTGGACTCATTGTTCAAGAATGGTTTGAGGAACATGATGAAGAGTTAAAGGTGTGGCCCTGGTCTTCAAAGTCCCCAGATCTCAATCTGATTGAGCCTCTGTGGGATGTGCTGGACCAAAAAGTCCATTGCGGCTCCACGTCGCAATATATAGGACTTGAAGGATCTGCTGCGAATGTCCTGGTGCCAGACTCCACAGGACACTTTCCAGGGTCTTGTAGAGTCGATACCTTGGTGGGTTGGCACTGTTTTGATGGCAGGGAGAGGACCAACAGCATATCAGACAGGTGGTCGCAATATTTTGGCTCATTAGTGTACATATATATATATATATATATATATATATAGAGCTCTGGAAAAAATTAAGAGACCACTGCACCTTTTTCTTTCCTTTCCAAAAAAGTTGAAAAGGAAAGTCTTGAGTGAGAAACAGAAGCATTCAATTTACAGTGGTCTCATAATTTTAACCTTTCTGTTCCTCACTCAGACCCTTCCTTTCCAACTTTTATTATATACATTATCTCACAAAAGTGAGTACACCCCTTACATTTTTGTAAATATTTGATTATATCTTTTCATGTGACAACACGGAAGAAATTACACTTTGCTACAATGTGAAGTAGTGAGTGTACAGCTTGTATAACAGTGTACATTTGCTTTCCCCTCAAAATAACAAAACACACAGCCATTAATGTCTAAACCGCTGGCAACAAATATGCAACCAGGTTATTGTAAGGTTTTTATTTTTCATTTTTCTCCTTGAAGATTTCAGTTTGTTTTTCAATTGAATTGTTCACATTATAGGTCACATTAAAAGTGGAAAAAATTCTGACAGGATATATCTTTGTCTCATTCTTTTACAGCACAAAAACCGGGCATTTTAACAGGGGTGTGTAGACTTTTTATATCCACTGTATTTGGTTAGTCTATTTTTTATATAAATCCTAAGTCTGTAAAATGATTAATCGCACATGCAACATTAAATGTTTCCAGACTGCTAGTATTCACAAGGGCATTTGTCGACTAATTTCAGTCATTATAGTGTGTACTGTATGGTACATTCACTATAAATAATATTGCCAAATTGTTTTACGGAGAAGAACTATTCTCCAAGGTAAGAATTCCCCTTTCTGTGGATTTTTTATTACGCATTTTCAGTCAAACCTTTGTTCCATGTTGCTGGTTGTGATGTAATATTCTCATAAGAACCTTTTTTGATGCCCTTTTCTTTGCATTTAGAACTCAAGCCCAAAAGGATGATCACAACCAAGGTATGGACCAACAAATACACTAAACATCTCACACACTGTTAACAGTACTACACTCATGTACAAACTCATTGTCATTTATTTTACATTAAATTTCCAGTTGTAGATTTGGTGATGGGAGACATGAGCAATGGAGGCATGGTGGATTCAGGATATGATGGGTTCTATTCTGTCATCTCTTCTGTACCATCCACATTCATGCCCTCAGGTGATATAATAATTAACACACACATTTATTTACAGTTATTTATTTATTCACTATCATTTACTTTGTTTTAATATAAAGCTGAGCTTGCCAATATTCTTCATAAAAAATATGAGCAATTTGCAATTACTAACAATGAAAATTATGGTAATGATTGTCTAATATATTACTAAAATAATTACAAAATGCACAATAATAACACAAACAGTTGTTTTGCATATAGCAATTAGCAGAGGCGTCGCTAGGATCACAATACATTCGGGGCTTAGCCCACCCTCCCACCCCGCCCAGGACAGAAAGTACAGGGTTTTGAATGTACATGTGGAAAATTTCAATGTACACGTCTACACTGTCATAATGCGCGATTGGAATTATAGATGAATAGAGCAGGGCCTATATTTTTATTCATATTTTTTTGGGTCCATTTGAGATCCGGGGCTATTCATAAAAGATCCAGGGCTATAGCCCTGGACGCCCAGACCTAATGACACCACTGGCAATTAGGCAAAAATCTATCGGGATAAAATTATTGGGACGTGACTCAATTTGGGTGCTTAGGCCAAATGCTATTGTTTTAATGCAGTATATTTAGTTTAAAAATATACTGTATTAAAGGGGGTGGAAGAGGGGAATAATAAGCCAACTGGAAGCCAAGGATGATTCGTTGGTCAGACTGGAACTTTAGCCTGGACTCCAGTGGTGACATCCTTAGAGTCAGGACACTATTTAACATCCAGTATGAAACATTGTCCCCTTCAGCCTGGGTGTTTTGTAAAAGCACTTTGTGACAACTGCTGATGTGAAAAGGGCTCTATAAATACATTTGATTGAGTGCTTGTTCATGGTCCTTTAGATGAGAGGGAACAGCACTCCCCGCTGGCCTTTCAACACCAGTTCTAGCAGCATCTGCTCTTCCATCCAGGGACCAACCAGACCTGACCACACTTAGCTTCAGAGGCAAACCAGAAGTGGGATGGAGGGTGCTATGCTGATGTAACCAGACTCAGTTAATAACCTACATGATTTCTGGTTTACATCTTGGTACTTACTTGATGACATCCCTAATTTAAAATGTCAAGACAAGGGAAGCTGTGAAGCTTTAAGGGCTTGGGAGGAAAAATAAATATTTATGGATTTATGGATCCAGCTACCTACATAATGGTAAAGAGAGAAATACACAATATTGTAGCTGACTACGAGTAGACTAAAATTAAGAGATCAAAATTAAATAAACTGGAAACAAAAATTTAAAAAGCAGAAAATAAGTTGTCTTTAATACTTAAAAAAACTGCCAAAACATTTGTCAGTATACTTGAACAAATATAACAAATAACCACTGTCTATCTACATTTTTCCTGTGTAAAGCAAACACACAGCCTGTCGTTAAAGCTTGTTCTGTTGTACAGGTTCTATTGCAGAGAATGGACAGACATCTGAAAGTGAAAATGTAAGTTTTTATGACTTTCAGATTAGTCTTAAAATTACATAAAACTTTATATATCACTTTACTGTACTGATGATTTAGAGGCCTGAAGTGACATTATTTTTTCCCCTCCAGTCTGATATAAACCATGAGTACTGTTCAACCCCTGACAGACCAGCAACTTCAGCCCAGTTAAATGGGCTGTATAGTCTTCTGCAGACACACTGAATCTACACCACTGGCTTCCTGTACCTTTAACAGGTCTTAAACAAATACCCTCTGACATGAGGTCCTTTGTTTAAATCACATATCACATTAATGTAAATTCACATTTACAACTGGATTAGTACTGGATTACATGAAATTCATAAATATGATATCTGTATTTATCTATTTATTTATTAGATTTCTTTTAAGTGTCCAGTGCTAAACCCCTCTGTAAATTATGTGAAATGTACTGTATTTGTTTATTTTGTCACCTTTATGATACATCCTTCCATAATGGTTGGTTACAATTTCTAACATATTAAATAGAATGTGTTTGGAGTTAATATTGATATACACAATTTTAAATAATAAAATCAATGTGCAGTATTGAATACATATTCATAATCTTAACTAATGCAATATGTATATAGACAATTCATTCATTTGAAATTATTCAATATCCAAATTATATGCTCCAAGATTAGGGAAACATTTGGTAATTCAAGTTTAATTTAAACTGAGTTTTGTTGTCTCCTGAATGTATACTGTTAAAGAAACCATCTAAGTACAAGATTGTGACAATTCTTCTAGGTTAACATGGGGGAATTAGCCTCAATGGACTTCATTTAATATGGGGGAATTAGCCTCATTTTACCTCATTTAAACATTGGGAATTAGCCTAATTTCTCTTGCAAGCTTACACTCTGTGTAACCGTAGGTAAACACAATTCAGTACATCAACGTCAGGCATCTTTTATTCTGACAGACATGTTTTTTTTTTATTCTGACAGACCTGAATCCAATTGAACATTGCGGAGAATGGACAGTCCACTGAAAATGAAAATGTAAGTTCAATCACTTTTTTATGATTTTCAAATTGGTTTCACAATTATATAAAACATCCCCTACCGTTTTACAGTATTGTTGTTTTAAAGGCCTGAAGTGACACTATTTTTCCCCTTCTAGTGTGATGTATACCACGTGTACTGCTCAACCCCTGACAGACCAGCAGCCTCAGCCCAGACAGATGGGTTGTACAGTCTTCTGCAGACATACTGAATCTATTTGCTCAGATAAGTGAGGGAAAAAATTATTTGATTTCCTGCTGATTTTGTACGTTTGCCCACTGACAAAGAAATTATCGGTCTATAATTTTAATGGTATGCTTATTTGAAAAGTGAGAGACAGAATAACAACAAAAAAATCCATAAAAATGCATGTCAAAAATGTTATAAATTGATTTGCATTTTAATGAGTGAAATAAGTATTCGGCAGCAAAACCTGGGAATCACAGAGGTCAGACGTTTCTTGTAGTTGGCCACCAGGTTTGCACACATCTCAGGAGGGATTTTGTCCCACTCCTTTTTGCAGATCTTCTCCAAGTCATTAAGGTTTCAAGGCTGACGTTTGGCAACTCGAACCTTCAACTCCCTCCACAGATTCTGAGTCTGAGTCTGGAGAATGGCTAAACCACTCCAGGACCTTAATGTGCTTCTTCTTGAGCCACTCCTTTGTTGCCTTGGCCATGTGTTTTGGGTCATTCTCATGCTGGAATATCCATCTACGACCCATTTTCAATGCCCTGGCTGAGGGAAGGAGGTTCTCACCCAAGATTTGACGGTACATGGCCTCGTCCATTGTCCCTTTGATGCGGTGAAGTTGTCCTGTCCCCTTAGCAGAAAAACACCCCCAAAGCATAATGTTTCCACCTCCATGGTTGACGGTGGGGATGGTGTTCTTGGGGTCATAGGCAGCATTCCTCCTCCTCCAAACACGGTGAGTTGAGTTGATGCCAGACGGGCCTGTACATGTGCTTTCTTGAGCAGTGGGACCTTGCAGGCGTTGCAGGATTTCAGTCCTTCACGGCATAGTGTGTTACCAATTGTTTTCTTAGTGACTATGGTCCCAGCTGCCTTGAGATCATTGACAAGATCCTCCCATGTAGTTCTGGGCTGATTCCTCACCGTTCTCATGATCATTGCAACTCCACAAGGTGAGATCTTGCATGGAGCCCCAGACCGAGGGAGATTAACAGTTCTTTTGTGTTTCTTCAATTTGTGAATAATCGCACCAACTGTTGTCACCTTCTCACCAAGCTGCTTGGCGATGGTCTTGTAGCCCATTCCAACCTTGTGTAGGTCTACAGTCTTGTCCATGACATCCTTGGACAGCTCTTTGGTCTTGGCCATGGTGGAGAGTTTGGAATCTGATTGATTGATTGCTTCTGTGGACAGGTTTCTTTTATTAGGAGCACTCCCTTTAAGAGTGTGCTCCTAATCTCAGCTCGTTACCTGTATAAAAGACACCTGGGAACCAGAAGTCTTTCTGATTGAGAGGGGATCAAATACTTATTTCACTCATTAAAATGCAAATCAATTTATAACATTTTTGACATGCGTTTTTCTGGATTTTTTTGTTGTTATTCTGTTTCTCACTGTTATAAACAAATAAACCTACCATTAAAATGATAGACTGATCATCTCTTTGTCAGTGGGCAAACGTACAAAATCAGCAGGGGATCAAATAATTGTTCCCTCACTGTAAATACCTTCTCTCTAACATGAGGTCCTTTGTTTAAATCACACCTCATGTAATGTAAATCCACATGTACATCTGGGTTTTTTATTACATGGAATGCATATACATAACATCTTTATATATTTATTTATTAGATTTCTTTTAAGTGTCCAGTGCTAAACCCCTCTATAAATTATGTGAAATGTACTGTATTTGTCTATTTTGTCACCTGTAGGATACATCCTTCCGTAAAGGTTGGTTACAATTTCCAACATATTAAATGAAGTGTGTCTGGAGTTAAAATTTATATATACAATTTAAAATAATAAAACAAATGTATTGAATACATATTCACAACTAATGCATATATACTGTAGACATCAATATCCAAATAATTTGCTCCAAGATAAAGGAAAAAAATTCTTATTCAAGTTTAATTTAAGGTGACCTGTATGTCTCAATATGTACTGTTATAGACACAGTCTATCATCTTTAGCCCAAGATGTTAACGGTGTGATACCTTAACATTTGTGACTATTATTTTAAGTTAACATTGGGAATTAGCCTCAACAGACATCATTTAACATGTGGGAATTAGCCTCATTTGATCTCATTAAAACATGAGGCCTTCTAATGATACAAATAATCAGATGTGAAAAACACATGACTGATCAAGGGTTAATAAACCCTGTTACATGCACACCATTAGACCACACCGACTCTGTAACTTTTGGCGCTGTGGTTTTCCTGTGAACAAGTACTACCTCTATACTACTTCACTATTGAAACAAACCGCTGAATGGAGATACCATGTGAAGTCAGACTAACAGTAAGAGTCTCTGAAAAATGACATTGATCATCCCAGATATGGCAGCTGGACATCTGTTTTTGTTCTTCTTTCTTTTCTGTGAGTCATTCCTCCAATCTAAATTGTG
>JACXGI010016532.1:0-15742 GCA_016801175.1 Esox masquinongy
AGTGGTAGATATAGCCCGGGGGTAGTTATAGGGTATATATAGTCTAGTGGTAGATATAGCCCGGGGGTAGTTATAGGGTATATATAGTCTAGTGGTAGATATAGCCCGGGGGTAGTTATAGGGTATATATAGTCTAGTGGTAGATATAGCCCGGGGGTAGTTATAGGGTATATATAGTCTAGTGGTAGATATAGCCCGGTGGTTGTTATAAGCTATATATAGTCTAGGGATAGATACTGAGTATATATCCTGGGGAAGAGCTTTAAGTAAGAGGATGTACATGTATTGTAATTTAACCATGTGGGAACCAGTATGAGTATCTCTAATATTTAATTATGTGTGTGTTTGTGTGCGCATGTGTGTGTGTGTGTGTGTGTGTGCGTGTGTGTGTGTGTGTGTGTGTCTGTCTGTCTGTCTGTCTGTGTGTGTGTGTGTGTGTGTTCCTTTGTCATTGTCCCACATTTCCCACACAAATCACAATTGACATCCAGTTTTCATCATTTCATTATGATTTTTTATTATAACATACTGCCAGTATTACTGGAAGGTTTTCCCAAAGCTTTGAAGGAGCAGTTTGAATATGAACTTGCATCCCATGGTAACAAACATACTGTTGAATCTGCAGTTCTTTACGACAGACTGCATAGAGACAGCCATATGGTTGAGCCTCACTGAACTCCGGATCAACTCTTAGGCTATGTCCCAAAGGGCACCCTCCTTCCCATGGACTGGTCAGAAATAGTGCACAGTGTGGAAGATAATGTAAATAGGGTGCCATTGAGGATGCAAGCTTGAGACACTAATACATTAATTCATCCAATATTTGATTCTGTTCAGGAGGCGTTTCAGACGGAGTGCAGCTCTGTCATTCGACTTGTCCCTAGAGTCCCCAGAGGAGCTGTCACTCATGGCCTGCTAGGAACTAAACGGAACTGAGAACCTGAGCTCTTAGATTAAGATGCAGAAAGTGAGCAAGGGGGAGAAATTGAGAGCGAGTGAGCGGGAGAGAGATGGAGGCTACTTTTCAAAGTTTGGAACAATGATGACTAAGTGGTTTGGTGGTTGTTGTTATGTTGTAAATGTCACACACAGACAAACATACAAACTCAAACGTGTACACATTATTAATGCCTAGCTAGAACAAATGTAATTGGGTTCTTCAGACTAAAGGTAAAAGTTCACACTTATGATTTTCAAACCACATTACAATATTTTCAGAAAGTTAGCAAACCAATGACTTGTCTTGTTAAAATCTGTAGGGTAACATGGGGGACTACGCCCCCAAAAATCAATGTCTAATTGCTGACACAAAAAAGTACATTTGGACATCATTGTGCAAGTGTGAATGGTCATGCTTAGCAGTAACAAACTACACTCTAAAAAGGAAAGGTTCTGGGGTCCTTTAAGGGTTCTTCACACAGAAACTGCAGGGGAACCCTGTAAGTTCTTCCAAGAACTCTTTAAAAGGGTCTTTTCAAAGAACCACTGTTTAATGGTCCTTCAAATAACCATTTGAAGACCCTTATGTGATAGATTTTTGATACTTTCATTAACAAGTATAGATAGTTCTTCACGACACCCTTTGACACTTTGCATTGAAAACATAATAGGAATTCCCCCGTAGTTTCAAAGTAGAATGTATAAAAAAATATATATGCTACATAGCTTTTATTATTTAATAAAATGTTTTATTTAGGAAAGTGGCAGTTGCTTATCTTGCAGGGTAATTAAGTTGCCCTGCTATCCTTCCCAATGAAAGGACCGGAGCCTTCTGGTTTTCTGTTCGACCTCATCATTAATTGCTCCCACCTGGTGTCCCAGGTCTAAATAAGTCCCTAATTAGGGAGTTGAATTGAAAAAAATTAAGAGAAACTGACTTTGAGGTCTAGAGTTGAGTTTGAGGGCTGTAGGGTTTCACAGTTTCCCTCGTCTTCTTTCCTCTTGTCTTCTCTCCTCTCGTCTTCTCTCCTCTCATCTTCTCTCCTCTCGTCTTCTCTCCTCTCCTGCACATGACAGTTTTTCTTTGACTTTTCCTCCCACTCCATTACGGACAGTTAAACAAAACCCACAATTTGCAAAAACAAATAATCTTTAGACACATGACCAAATTGTTTTTGATTATTTTGTGTTACTGAAGGCTATTTATTGCATGTTTAACACCCTGGAGAGGCAAGATGGTGTCTGGAGGACCTCCTCCTAGACAGAGAAAAACAATGATCAACTTTCATCTTGAGCTGGACTTCTTTCTTGTGAAATTAAGACAGATGATTTTAGGTTGTGGTTCATAGAACCATAAAACCAGTCTAAGCCTGCTAACTCCCTACTTTTACTGAATATGTTGAGGGCAAACAAGGCATGATTGGAAATAGCATTTTAGTGCACTTTGAATAAATGCCTGAATAATTTCAAATATGTAATGTATATAAGTGTATATTAAGAGTATAATGTTATTTCCAATCATGTGTTATAAGTACTATACGAAAGTATACAAGAAGTGGGTCCATTTTAACACATTTATGCATACTAATTAAAATCATGTAACATTTTCAATTTTTTTAAAGAATTATGGAGGGCTATATTACCCCATTTTACCCTATAACGTAAAATAGGCTAAGGTAACTATGTATATTGTTTACCCAGACGTTTGAAGATAACTAACATTTCCATTGGACAGGTTCAGCAAACAGAGAGGACCTACCTGAATCTCTCCTCTAGAAACATGATGTTTCTAGAGAATTGGGAAATTAAAGACACCCCTTGTACAACAGGCCAAGATAAAAGTTACAGATTCTGTGAAACCTCATACACTCTAGATCAGAATAAAGCTACTTGTTTGTGATTACTGGTCTTGTACCATCATAAAATATAACGTGAAATTTAGAAAACATGTGGGTCTAATAATTTGTATATTGTAAAAACTATCTCTCTCTAACACGCACGCACACGCACAACACATGCACACCAACACAGACACACATAGCCCTCTTAACCCCACCCCTCCAAACAAAACACACGCGCACACACATTCCAAATATTCAGCCGCATTTCATTGTGGTGTGACTGCGTTGAAACTAACTGATTCTCCAATAGTCGATGGATTGATCACGGACGCTCCCAGCCCCAACCAAAGACAGATGATGTGACAAGAACCATGTGGTCTGTCGTAGCATCTGGTTTCCCTTTAACCGAGCGACGGGGAGAGGAGAGGTGTCAGAAGGAGCAAAAACAGACACCGACTACCACAACTGTTCACAGACTTCGTCCATAAGACACGGAATTGTCTTTTTACTGTGCTACGTTAGACCAGTGTGCTAAGAAGTGCACCACATAGTGAATACGGAATTTGGGACCGTGTCTGGAAGACGGATGGGATGGTGGGTGTGGGTGTGTTTGTGCGTATGTTTGTGTGTGTGTGTGAGTGTGTGTGTGGGTGTGTGGGGGGTGATGGGGTGAGGAGGAGGGGCTTGAATTCCCTTAGGTATACACCTGGTGTAGAATGCAGCCTGTACAATGCGACACAATTCAGTTCTCCCCCACGTTTCAAATTCCTCCGTCCCAAAAAAGTGTCGAACTCATGACCAAAATAAGCCCGTTCAATGCTGTTAATTCTAACGGGCAAGTACACAGTCATTTAGGGACATCTTACTCTACATCCAACTGTCAAACATTATACAGTCACTCTTATATGGACGTAGATTTGTGGTCAGTATGCTCACAGAAAGCTTTCAGCAGAACGCGCGTACCCGGCTTTGACCAAGCACCTGCCCTCCGCATCCACAGTTCCAACCCGTTCGATCTCGGATAAAGACTACGAAAACGAACCACAGCTAAATGACAATTCCCCGAGTGTTATAACCTAAATTCCGTTACAGGTCATTTCTTTGACAAGTCCAGTCGTGCCTCAGGGTTTGGTTCCGCGGGGTCCTTCTGCGCAGCAGCAATTGGTCGCATTTTTTCCTCTCCCTCTTCCTTCAGTCCTCAGGATGAAATGAGGTGAAAGAAGCGTTGGAAGGAACGAGGGAAGGAGAGGGGGATGAATAGCCGAAGGGATGGGTGAATAAGGACGCAATAAACACCCACCCTCAGTTTTAGTCTGGACTGACGGAATTTGGAGCCGGACAGAGTGTGAAGCAGACCAGAGAGATAGACTTTAACACTCTTGGGGATTCGGAGGATTAACCGGGAATAGGGGTTTGGAAGATTTGATTATTCGTGAGGTATGGTTTTAATTTATTCAGCATTTTTTAAATTTAGAATGCCATATTTCTTATGAGTAAAAAATATGTGTCTCACATTCCATCATTTGTAAATGTTGACTTGATCTATGGTTATATTTGGGCACAGATTCTCTACATTGATTACCAAATCGTTAAACGAATTGAAGGTTGTGGAGTTACCTGAAACCATGCGTAATCTCAGTTTCCTGTAGTGTGGTGAACAAGTTCAAAATTAACTTTTGACAAGGTACTCTATCACGTTCGTTGGTGTAAGGAAATTGTATGTGAGAGGTACACAAGCGGAGTAAGACATTCTAAGCGGAGTAAGACATTCTAATAGTGTTTTGTGTTCCTAAAAAGTCCAGTCAGATGTAATAGAGGCGAGCGTTTAAATTAATACTAAACATGTGGCTGTATTACTAATTAATATTACCGTGCACTTGACGAATTTTAAGTTACAAAAACGACCAATGTTCCGGTTAAGATGAACAGCTCGCATGTCTATAGGACGTGCATTCTCTCTGTCTGTCTTTATGTGTAGGTGTATGTATTAGATTGCTTGGTATTCTTTTGATCTGGCTGCGTTTAGGGATTTAAACTTCATCCCCAATTTCCGGTGTTGCTTCAAATTGAATGCGCTGATTCCCGTAGCATCCTTAATATTTTGATGCATAATTGGCCAGATACAGCACGAACAAGACATCGGATTTTAGACAGCAAGACTTACTATCTCGAGGGTTAAGTTTGGGATATCTCCTTGAAGTTGTGTTGTTATATTGAATAAGTAGTACATATAACTGTATTCAAAAGCCTTTCATGAGCTTCTGTTTCTATAAAATTGTTTAAAGTGTAAATTAAATGTCTTTAATGAAGTCATAATATAATTCCAATGCCAAATGAATGTTTAATTACACATATGCCAAGATATTGAAGCACTTACGCACATTCCATCACGTGTCTGAGGATGTTGGCTGGAAATCGTTTTCCCTCATTCGGGCTGTTTTGAGTTTCATGAAAACACGAACACTTACAGTGTTAACAGATATAAAAATAACCATGAATGTGTTTGCCTACTGTCCTAAAATTGCACCACGTGTCAGTGGTGAATTAGCTTCCCCCATTTATGTTCTGCTGCTACTAGTCTGTCCATCTATTCAAAGCTTCTAATGATGATTGACATACAATAGTAGAGCTCAGCTCCTCCTCAATGTGAACAATTGTACTCAGGAAATGTTCTCCAGGGGCCTGTTCATCAAACTGTAACAATGTTCTCTACTGTTCTCTGTTCCATGCTCAGTCACTCCCTTCTTCCTGCCACAATAGAGCCTGGCCCACCAGATGGACAAAGACATGTAGCCAGAACTCAAAGCTTGTTATATGTAATGGTCCCTCTCTCTCCCTTCCTCTCACACTCTCTAAACCAGCTTTGCTATGGTCTCTCCCCCTCTCTCACCCCTATTTCCTCTCTCTCCTCTCTCTGCCCTAAACCAGCTTGGTCATGGTCTCTCTCTCCATCTTTCTTTCTCTCCTCTCTCCCCTTCCTCCCTCTCTTTCTCTCTCTAACATCTCCCCCTCTCTCTATGCCTCTCTCCTCTCTTCCTATCGTGTTGCCCTCATGATGTATAATTATTTCTAAAGGTACACACATGCAAATGAAAAACTCCAAAGCTCTTGGTACTCCTGGAGACAGTCCTATCCTATTCTAAATGCTTTCAGTGTTTTCCAAAGTCAGTAATAATGACAGCGAGGCACCTCTGAATAGTCCCTTAATGTCCTCCTCTCCTCCAGCTCAGCAGTGGAGGCAACAGGACTGTTACAAAGATGCTGATTGTAGGACCCTCAGTTAGGATGTGGTGTCCACTGGTCTTCTTGGTGTCGGCTGTCCATTTCCCAGCCCCCGTCCATGGTCAAGGTAAGGACTACGTTGGTGGTCTTGTCTGTCTGTCCATTTCTTTTTTCTGATGTGCAGATTTGGTCCAGTCTCATTAAATTTCCGATTGTCCGATTTTGTTGCTTTTTTCACCGACACAGCTGCTTGTCTTTTACCCACAGTTCAAATAATCCAAATGTATTATCGTTTCATGTTTGTCCTACTTTTTTGTTTTTTAGAAGAATATTGTATAAAACGAAGCTTCAAGTCTAAGAGATATGCTAAATTTGTCACAGGAGGACTATCAGATCCAATTACACATAGCTAGGCTGCCAACTCAATAAGACAAATTAATTATCTATCATGACATGAACTCCATCTGTGATCAATGGAGAAAAAAATCAAAGAGGTATTCATTTATGTTCTAAAAATCCTCCTACTTGAAATCCTCCTTTCAAATCCTATCTGATCTTGATTGAGAGTACCTGGCCCAGAACTGCAAACCCCACCTTTCTGAAATACCAAACACACTCAATCCAACAGCGCACAGTATTTCAACAATTTTCGAATAGTATTTGAAACCAGGTCTGCTATGAGCAAAGCAGAAACCCCCCTTCCCCCGTTTGATCCAATCAGAAAGGATCATGACTACGTCTTCTGGAGGGACATCGATATTTTATTGATCTAGCTGTTTGGATGCAGCTCAACTCATTGTTTCTTCCAGGCCTTTGCGTAAAGAGATCCTCATGGCCAGTCATACAAAAGTAGGCTATCTGGCATGGGAAAAACCACGGTGAGGAGAGCAGGATGGGGAGAAGTGGACTGGAGAATACATGGGTTAAATTATATTTTCGTTTTGAGAGGGGTTTGATTTAGTTTGTCTGCCTCAGTGGAAGAGCTGGAATATTAAGCTACCAACTCCCGAGAGGGCCATCCAGACAGGCTTGATCAAACCCTGAAAGAGTGAAATGTGCGTATGCAACATTTCTGAGATCTTTTATTTCAGCTAATCACATATCGGAGTCGGACCAATTCACATCAGTGATTTTGCTGCTTTCATTTCACCCTGACGCTTCCCCACTGCAAAATCATTGCCACCACCACAAGAAAGAGAATGTTGTGAGCAAAAATACTGTAATTAACAATTTGTTATGAGCATTATTAACCTTTGCTCTGTAAATCGCTAATCTGTCGATGTGCAACGCTGTTCCAAAGGTTATCTAGGTATTTTCAATTTCCAAGCTGCCTGTGCGAGTAGGCCTTACATTGAACTGGAGGCATGAGGCGTGAAGTCACGTTCTTTGGCACGAGGCAAACGTTTAATTTTATCTGGATGCTGTTCGCACAAACATTACAAAGATTGCATTGTAGCCCAATCATTTTATTTATTCTCATGTTAGTTTAATATGCAAATGGAATAATATGTTTCCGTGGTTAGTTTATTAGGAGCTCCATAATGGCCGTATTCTAATTTGTCATTTTGCGCACAAAGTCCATGTGAGAATTTGCCCATTGCATTTGACCAAACCCATCCGAAGTTGATGGGAGCTTCCATGATGAGCACCCATCGAGCTTTTAGGGTTCACTGCTTTGCTCAAGGACAAAATTACATTTTTCACCCATGTAATATGTATGGTACACTGGCGTGTATTAGGGGGGCAATAAAGAAGCCATTACTCAAAAAGTACCATCTAATGGTATGGGAGTGGCCCACCTGTGATGTGGAAGGTTTCTGGTGGGATGATGCCAAGATAGAGTTTCTGGCCAAAACTTAAAGTGTAATGTGTGGAGAAAATCTAACCCTGCCCATGCCTCAACACACACCATCCCTACAGTGAAGTATGGTGGTGGCAGCATCATGCTGTGGGGATGCTTCTTAATTGCTGGGACTGGGCATCTTGTTAAAATTGAAGGAAGCATGAATGGAGAGAAATACTGCAAAATAACCTTTTACTCTCTGCTGAATACCTTTCAAGCTCTGAAGGGAATTCACCTTTCAGCAGCGCAATGATCCCAATCACAATGTCAAACCAATAATTGGGTGGCTCAAGAACAAAATGGTGATTGTCCCACAGTGGCCCAGGCAAAGTCATAATCTCAATTCCATTGAGAACCTGTGGCACTATTTGAAAACCGCGGTCCATAAGCTTCATCCAACCATGCCGAACAAACTGGAACAAGAAGAATGGGCCAAAATCAGTCTCACACTGTGTGCAAAGCTAGTACATACTCACCAAAGACCTAAAGCTCATAGTGCAGTGACAGATGGCTCTACGAAATATTCATGTGCGGGGTTTGAATACTTGCAAGTATGTTTCTTAAAAACGTGTCCCCACATAAAACCAATCACATCACAGTATCAATGTTTTAAAATATCAAACAGGATTATATGGCAACATACCACTTGGGAAAACAGGTTTAATTGGTATGTGAGCACTTGTTACTCTAACCTGTGACACATCGTTGGCTATATTGACACGGATGGCCCAGTTGTGATCTCTGTAAACCAATCATATCAGTTCTTTTCTAATCCGATGTAGGTGAGAAAAATACAACTCAGCAGGCATCTAATTTTCAGAGGAAAACATAAGCTAGCTTGACGATCAGAGGTTTTTCAGAGCTGATCTAGTTGGTTAAAACAAAGTATGCTTGACAAGACAAGGTCATAGTAGTTAACATTTAAATGTATCGTTTTGGGAGCTAGTGTTTACATTTGCCAGAAGAAAAACACACACACACGCACACACGTGCACACAAAGACATGGTCTTGCCCACTTTGCTGATGCATTCTCTTCTTATTTATGATAAACATAGACAAAATAATACATTTCCTTAAAATATTTGGACAGTTTGGACACATCTTTGTTCTGTACCTACTCACATATATATTTCCCTTCAATGTGCAGCCCAGGGTTGGCTAGTTAGGCCCCAGCTGCTGCTTAAAATGACAGAGTCGTTAGCGGTTATAATGACATTCTATTGATTTTCCCCGATGCCGTACGCCAAATACGATAACATTTTAGCTGCCTAATCAGAAAAAAGCTAAGCGTTTCCTTTGCGCATGTTAAAATTTAGATTGGTGCAAGATTGTATGAGTAGGAAAAGAAGTAGACAAGCACGGCAACCACAAATAGTTCATTAAAAACCAGCAGGCTGTTGTGTACTCAATTGCCCATGCAGGGGTTGCAGAGAGCGGAGATAATACATCGTTATTTCCACAGCGTTCTATGCTCATTTTGAATCCATTTCTGGGGTTTCATGTTGGCAGTTTTTACATGACAGGACTACTTAGGCAACTAACTCTGACTGAATATATGTAGTCCCAGTGCAAGTCTCCATCTCCTCATTGTGTGATCAAGAACTAGCGGAGGAGCAGTCTTAATATTTAAACACCCTCAGCAGGGATTTCCACATTTATGTTGGTTACAGTAAATGTTCAAAAGAGACGGGACTAGGGATTAGTCAGGTAGGTGAGGAACACACGGAGGGTGTAGGGAGATAAAGGGCTCAGTGGATTCTGGGGTAAGTGCTATCTGCCACAACAGAGGAGTCTTTAGATGAATGGAGAGGAGAGACAGATGAGAGGAGAGGCAAGGAGAGAAAAAGAGGAGAGGAGGGTGGGCTGAGAGGAAAAAGAGAGTAGAGGAGCCATTTAAATTGGCTTGCATGTTATGTATGGGCGTTCTAATGCCTGTAATATAATTCTTAGAAAGTTGAGAACGTATAAATTATGAAGAAACAAGAATTTGTATTTCTTTGGTGAAAACAGCATTGTCAGAGATGCTACAGTATTCACGTCAAAAACTTTAGCATGGGGAAATCAATTCTTAGCTATTCCTTCTAAACAAATCTGTTTTAAGGGGTTCTAACATAACGTTATTTTGATTATCACTTAAACTGTCACTATATACAATATTGTATTCGGTCATGATCTCTGCCAAGTACTTATTTCGGATGAAGCAGTTATTAGTTAGAATTGCTATTGCTCATTGAAATACAGTAGGCTTCAGCAAAGTTAGAAAAATAATTGTGTTACTGGTTGAAGTTATTTTAAATATACAGTATAATGCAAATTATTGCCAAATATGATCCACTTATGTTAAGCTGGACATTCATTTGGTACATAAAATTATATTACAAATGAATTTGAAGCAATATGTAAATGTAGTCTATATTTCTGGCGCTCTATTAACTTCTCTGTGTTTTCCATAAAAAACGAAATAGTGAATGCCGACTCAGGAAATAACACCCTCTTCACTGCAAGTAATGTTTATTCTTCATGACAAGAACGTTTGGTATGTTGTCCCGATTGGCTGTTGCCAAGGGAACAGCCACTCCTTTCATAGGATAGTAGCCCTGTCCTATAATGATAATGAAGCATCTCCTGTTTCATTTGGATGTATTGTATAAACCCTTTATGCACCAGCAGTTGTCACAAGTGCTCATACAGTTACCCAGCCTGAAACCCCCAAGAAGCAAGCCACAGCATTTTGATGCACAGTGGCTAGGAAAATCTCTCTAGTGGGGTTGAAACCTTCGAAGCAATCTGGAGAGGAACCAGATTCTGAGAGTTGACCAGTCCTCATCTGGCTGTGTGGGTGAAGATTACAGGAGTCCACGACTTTTCTTTAGGCCACATTAATAATTCAGCCAATGACCAGCGGGTCAATAAATAAAGGTTGGCTATGTCCAGAGTATTCCGTCAGTATTTAGATTTGAGACACAGCCAGATGGACTTTGGAAAAGGACAGCTAGTTTTCGTCAGGCCAGCTGAAACCCTAAGTCGTTGTCCAAGGGCACAGGTCCTCTTAAGATTCAACAGTACACTGGAGAAATTGGAGGGAGCCTTCCTTAGTTCCAAATCTATCCCTCAGCACAGAATTCAGAATGACCCTAACCCTAGTACCCCAGCACACAAACTATTGCTGTGTAAAAATTAGGGACTGAAACAGGGGGGTCTGGAGCCCAGACAGGGCCAACCGGGCAAGAAATATCTTCACCCACTTTGCCAAGCACCATACCGCCAAAGAAACACCAACCAACTGCAAACCACCCTGAGACAAGGCCGTGCGTAAACCACAGAGTTCTCTCCCATTGCATGAGTGTTATGGGGTAACACGAGTAAGTGACATGAGTTAGTGAATCCCCTGTAATTGGAGTGAGGAGCCCACCAGGCAAGGCAGGATGTTTCGTTAATCCAGGGCCTCCAGTATTGTTTAAATTAATCAATTGCTCAATTGTTGAAAGGTGTGTGTTGGCGGGTCTAAGGCGTGACAGGGAACAGGTGTGCTGACTGCCCAGGTGTAGAATAATTGAATGCAACACGCGGTGAACGGCTGGCAAGTGCTGGGGAGCGATCAGATTCGAGGCCTGTTGACGGAATCCCTCCCGGGCCCCATTTACAAAAGCCTAACATGCACCTTCATCCTGGTCTTGTCCTGACATTTACCCGGGCCTGTCTGTTTACACTTATATCTGATCACAATCAGATCGCAGCGTGTCTTTTAATCGTCCTCATCAGGCACTGACTGCAGTTAATGTGGTCTCCCTGGGTAATCAACAGCACATCCTAGTAGTGTTCAATTCATATGTTGTTCAATTCATATTTAGTATTTTTAACATGTAAAAAACACATTATCCTCAAAAACATTATTTGTAACAGCAAGATGAATTATTTTGACCTAGATAACAAAAGAGAAAAATTTTGAAAGTTAACAATTACAAAACATGCTGGGTATTGTTATTCTAAAGAGTATACTGTATTGGATCTTGTTACAAAATAAAACTGTATCTAAAATTCTGGAAACAGAAATGAAAATATTCAGATTTTTTAAAATGTTTTGCTGCTCATCTATAACATTTACACAGGAGAATAAATGGCTCCTAAACAACTTTTCTGCTAGGGGAGTCAAACTAGTGACTTGGCTGCCTGCAGTCACAAACTACCATTCCCTTTCAGAAATCCCCAAGGAATCCTTCACGCTCTCGTCCTCACAAGCAAATGACTGTACTGTCAAGTTTTTACCTAGATCATTCAGATGTCGTCAGTCGTGTACTGTTGAATCAGGCTGACAGATGCCCTGCTATGCATTCAAGGCCCACCTTTGAATAATTTGACATTACACACCGTGTGTTGTACAGTGCCTGGATGGAACCTTTCACACCACACGTGTCCCAAATGGTGTCCTACCACCCCGGGCCCCGTGGATATATATGCTAATATATATCCACGGTGCGGTGCCATTCAGGATGCACGCCAAGTTATTGGTGCTCCTCCATCTAAATTCAAAGTGACTCGGCCAGATGATTAAAGTTTTTTGTTGTTGTCTACTTCTGATGAGGGACGCCATGGGTGCAAGGTAACAGACGAATCTCAGGTGTTCTTTTATTAATCAGTTCATTAATTGATTCTTTGTTTCCAGGTGAGTGGTTTAGACTATAGATGTGATCACACCATTCATTCAGGAGTCACGTGTCTGCCTTTAAACACATGTTTAGATCACGCCCTGCAGGTCTAGGCCTGTGTTTAAGTTACGGACTGGAATTTCAGGAGATGTTTAGTCACCACAGAAACAAATCACAGATGAATTCCAATCAGGTTTGTTAACATGTTCATCTACATTCACTTCTGCGACCTAATAGTTTTCCTCTATCCTTGACAATGTATTTATTGCTTGTGCCAGATTGTATATAACTTTACATGCCAATAGTCTTGCTAATAACCAGCTTCAAGTCCCTCTATAGTGCATACCATAGTCATTATACGGGTTGCAAAATTCCTAGTACATTCATAGAGTTCCCTGTTTTTTTTCAATATCCTGGTTGGAATGAGTAGGGAATAAGCATGAAATCCAGAATCCTCCAATCAGGAAATTCGGAAAACCTTGGTATTTACTGACATTTCCCAGAAGGTTTTGCAACCCTGTTCATCCCAAATAGAATATCGGCATGTAAAGATTACATTGGTACCATTCTGCTCCTTGCTATGGGGGGAACCAACGCCGGTGTTTGTTGGTTGCTGTAGGAATGCAGTAGTGAGGTTGTGGTGAATAGTTTCTAACTAACTTAGTAGTATGTAGATGGAATGGTTAAAACTGGTGTCCGCCTACCACAGGCTGTGTGGAAAGACTGTTCATCTTAGATGGTATTATCTTTCAGTAATACTGTCCGTCCATCTGTCTGATTGTGTGTCTAAACCTATAGCTGGGATCAAGTCACATTCTCTTTCTCACAGTGGCCTATAGGCATGTCAGACTGCGTGGATATCAAGCTAGAGCTGAGCTGTAGCAATATTAGCCCCTGAGGACTTCCCACGGACTAAAACTTTCCATTGGGACGGCGTGCAACGCTTCACGCTGCTTTTCCATTGATTCCCCGTCGTCTGGGAGACATATTAATAAAACTTTTGATGACGTTATGAGTCTGTGGCGCCTGTCTTTCTGATGGGAAACTTTCATGTCATCGTATCAGTCGAGATCCAGTGGCTACAGAGCTTGTCCCTCACGGTGTGACTGAGCGTGGCTGAACGAGCAAGAGAATATGTCTGTCTGCCAGTATCCTTTTTGTTTTCCAATATGTTATGATCTCATCACCGAATTGATTTTTTTTTTTTTGACGTCTCTACACCGTTATCCCAAACAGCACCCTAATCACTATAGACTCCATAGTGCACTGCTTTAGAGAAGGACCCAAGCGGCTCTGCTCAAAAGTAGTGCACTTTATAGGGAATAGGGTGCCATTTGGAACGCTATGTGATTAACCTTTCTCTAGCCGCACTAACATCTGCCATGGATTTTGTTCAAAATTCACTATTAATACAAACTTCTACTGACTAACTCCGTTTTAATGATAATTTGTTCTTGTTTGGTTTTGCTTTCAGTCGCAGCGCCACGCAGATTGCGTTTTAGGGTGCTCGGTCCGAGCAAATTGCATGTGTCGTGGAAAGAGCCGAAAGGAGACTTTGACAGCTATACAGTTCTGTACTACAGTGAACCAGGTGAGCCGTCCGCTTCTTGTTCTGTTGTCTTTTTGTTGTAATGATGGATCTACAGATGATTCAACAGGGATTGGGCAACTGGAACCTTCAAGGGCCAGGGTTTATTTTATTTTTTATTTTTAATTAGTACTTTATTTATATTATAGAACTTAGGTGGCAAAAACTTACTTTTTAAAAATAGAAAACTATGATTTTCATTGTAGAGCTTTTCAGTTACTGTGTCTCTAGCCCATATTAGCAACCAGCTTCAGTAAAAATAACTTAATAAGCGTGACACACTCGTTGATTCTGTTAGTCACTCTCGCTGAGATTTCACATTAAAAACTGCTAATATTTCTTTCCACCCCATTGTAAAATAATGAGACTTGCAGAAAATGCTTCAAATTGACCTATTTTCTCTATGCCCTATGGCTAAATGAGTAGAATTGCACAACATTTTAAAACTGTGCAGTCCATGGCAAAAAAAAGAGTAGAATTGCATGATATTAATTTTTATATTCCAAAATGTTTCTGCCAACCCATGGAATAGAATAGTAGCACGTGTTTTAAAAATGAAACATTTTCTCAACACCCACATGGTAAAATGTGCACAAATAATGCAACAGTGCATGGGTGGGACATGTAGCTCATATTTCTCACCGAGCACTGACGTTGCTGATAAAGTCATTGAAAACGAAATTTACATAATACAATTTAAATAATTTAAATTTGTCTTATTTGACTTAAGATAAATGCTGTGTGGCTCTTGATGAGAATGTGTTCTAAATTAGTAAATGGAAAATGTTAGTTAAAAGCACAAAAACACTATTTGCCTGGTTCCCATACAATATGTGCAGTAAAATGTACCTTTATAGTATTAGGCTGTTTTCCATACTCTGTATTTTACACTCTAAAAAGAAAAGGATATTGGAGGGTGTTTTAGAAAATATCTTTTAAGGCGCCCTGGAGCAGGTTTGTTACTCTGTGAGCTTTGTGGCACGCTGATGTTCTCTAACTACAGGACCCGGTAATTAATTGCAAGCACCGGGTGTCCCCAGTCTATTAATCAGTTCTTGTTTAGAGGGGAACCATTAAAAAAGCAGCCAAACTGGTTTTGAGGGCCAGGTTTGAAAATGAAGGCCTTAAAGGATCATCCGGGATCCGTTTCCTTTGAGAGAGTGGCCATTAGGGAACACAGAGATAAAGCAAAACCGAAATAGGCCGGATCACCAGCATTCCCCTGTGGGCTCGTGGATCTAAGAAGATATGCTCTGAGAAAAATAGATTGTGTTATCTTGAATCCAGCTGGGTTTCCCCATCTGTTCGTGCCAACAACTCCTGTGTTAATAATCAACCACTGGACCTGGAACTGGCTTGAGACAAAAGGAGATCGGGGGGGTAATATTTCCCATATTTACCCTGGTTGGCTGTCTTTAAGATGTCAGGGGGGTAATATTTACCATATTTACCCTGGTTGGCTGTCTTTAAGAGGTCGGGGGTATTATTTACCATATTTACCCTGGTTGGCTGTCTTTAAGAGGTCAGGGGGGTAATATTTACCATATTTACCCTGGTTGGCTGTCTTTAAGAGGTCAGGGGGGTAATATTTACCATATTTACCCTGGTTGGCTGTCTTTAAGAGGTCGGGGGTATTATTTACCATATTTACCCTGGTAGGCT
>JACXGI010016533.1:0-15740 GCA_016801175.1 Esox masquinongy
ACACTAATGTTGAAGTTCAAAACCAGTGGAACAGTAACTGCTTGCTTGGTGGAAGATACAGGTGCATCTTTCTCCTACCCACAGTGAGCAGATGTTTCGAGAGGCAAAGAAAAACCTAAAGACCGGAATTGGAGGGTTACAGAAAGTGGCTGAATCGTGAGGTCTCCAAATCCACAATTAGACACCACCTTTATGCCAATAGCCAATTTAGAAAGGTTACCAGAACAAAGCCTTTATTGAGAGCAATAAACATGTAGGGTCTGCAGTTTGCTAAATGGTCACACACATCAGAAGTGGGTTTTGAACCAGAAGAACGATACTGGTCCATCGGCGCACTGTTTCAAGTAATTCTAATGTGAGCTTATACTAGTTTTCTCATTCACTTAGCTAGTTAGCTTTGCTAACTGTCTGCTGGTAATGGGGGGTAACTACTGTATATTCAATGTTTATAACATAGCTAAGTATATTTTCGAAGCCACAGCATTTGCAGTGTGTCGTTCATGGAATAGCGGACACAATTCCAGGTAACCCATTCATTTATATAATTTATGATGTACACTTCAAATGCTAATAACTATAGACTCGGTTATTGCAGTCCAGGCATTGTTTTCTCTTTTCACAGTGCTGGTAATCCATGGTATTCATACATGACTCATGTTTTATTACTGTTCAATAATCTATATTATTAATTTTTCATATGGGTTGGCCACAGGCAACTCTTTTACTTATAATAGGCTATATACGTTATCCTCACCAATACACTAATGACCATAAGGCCTGACAGCAGCCCTGAGAAGACACCATTTCTATTCTATTATGTCACCATAACATCCAAGATCACAATAATCCATTTTGCCTTATTTACTTCCTACCAAGTAACAAAGCTACTATTCCCAGAGCATCCTTGTACGCATGCTTATACCCTGCTGTCGGAAGACCAGCTGAAGGCAGTGCATGAAGAAATCGATCATCTGACAAAACCACTCACTTAGAAACCAACAGTTTTGTCTGCAACAGTTTCAAGGTGAACCCAGGCTAATCATGTTCTACACCGGGTTCAAGGAGTATGAAACCATCAAAGAAGTCTTTCTCGCCCAAAGCAGAGAATATGTTGAGGTGGAGTCCAGTGCAGAGATCAAGAGATGAACACACTTTATGAGCTGGTTTCAAAGCACAAATCCTACCAATGATTGCCTAGTTTTTTATGTTCCGGTGTTGTGTGAGGCAGGTGTCCCTAGGGCAGGATCTAGCTCTGTACTTCAATGAGTCACATTCTACTGTTAGCAGGACAATCATCACTACTACTATGTTTCCAGAAACCCAGTTCCAATGTTTTCAACTGAAGAACTGTCTGAGTTTTATAACTTTTATAAAATTGTGTAACCCTGTACTTTCAACGTTTCCCAAACGCCACCTCTAACATCTACATCCACCTCTAACATCTCCAAAAAATCTTTACCCTAAACCTGCACACATCATTCGAATAGTCAACTAATCATCAATCCCTTGACTAACTTAATTAGGTGTGCCTATTTAATGTAAAAAACAAATGTGAAAGAAATGTCTGGGAAGGCCCGGGAGAAGTTTAGGAAACACTGGTCTAATCCTCTATGTCAGCTTTGACAAATTTATTTCAATGTGGGCCTGGTGTCTGCTGTTTTTATTTTAAATTAATGTCCAATTAAGACCAGACAACCAGGGGAGGGGATTTCCTAACTAATTAGATAGCTTAATAAATCAGTCAAAGTAGGAACGAGAAAGATCAGACAGTCGTCCCTCCATTAAATGACACCTGTGCTCTGTAAGCATCAGCATTCTCAGAGTTGCCCCAGTTGTATTAATGTGATGTACAGTCTATGTACAGTCTATTGTATTCATAACCAAAAAGAATGCCATGTTCTTCAAACAATTACCTTAATTAAATGTGCTCATATTTATCAAGGATGCCGATATTAGTGGAGGGCACTGTAGGCTCACCCTGTAACTAATATTGGATAACTGTTGCTAGCAATGTCTCTGTTTAGTCAATGTTAGTATCACTCCAGTCAACCTCTCTCTTTCTGTATCATTGTGTTATAAATGCCCATTTTTGTGAATGTGGGAGGCAGGTCAGAATGGTGCTACTAATGGGGTTGCAGACTATACTTTTTTTTGTAATTTAACCTCATTCCCCACCCTCATCAGGAAAACACCAACAGTAACAAGCACCTACCCAACTGTATATCCATATACATCCATGGTTTCATTGCACAGTAACTGCTGTTAACTGGTATCATCTATATTAATTTCTTCCCCCTATAACAATCAATCCGAACCTACATCCAGCCCTCTGCCATCCACAGACTAATCCATCTTTCCCAATTTATTTTCATTAATGTAAAACATGAAAAACAACACTATTGGACCACTCTGACCTCATAAAGGCATGATAAGCTAAAATATGTGGTATTTATCAATCCAATTAATTGAATGTGTCTTCATCTTGATGCTATATCATCCATCTGCTACATATTGACATGAAATATAAAATATACAAATAGTCTATACAATTCAGCTAAAATTCAACTTTCTGTTATTATGTTTTTGTTGATTGTCTAAAGTATGGCTGAAGACCAGTGGCACCCGGTAATGCCTGTTAATTCATTACAAACTAAATTGTCTCCGTATTTTTGTCTTTGTAGTTCACCTCTGTCTGCAGAAGGGCAGTTCCCTGCGCTACACCAATCACAAATAGTTTCTCCCTGCAGTTCACGGCACAGCCCTTGAACTGTCAACTGTCTGAATAAAGCTTGCATTTAACTCCGTGTGGCCACTGACACTTTTTCTAAACCTGTTAAACTACAAGTCATGTAGCACACCACCAACTAAAATGATGCATGTAGTATTGACAACAAACATACGGCTAGTTAGCGTAACAGTCTCTTTAGCCAGCATGCTACTACTAATCAACAGCCCTGTTGGCAGCAAGTAGCCTACCGCTTAGAGAATTTGCATCAGAATTTCTCAAGTCCTCAAAAATATTCAGAATAAAAATATGCAAATGTTCTCACCAGTGTCTATTATTGGGTTTTTGCTGATGAAAAATGGTGTTATCCACTGCAATTTCAACTCTATGCTATCAGTAGCACTGTCTCAAAAACAATGTCATTAAATATCAAATTGTGCCCATTGTGGTCTTGGCATCTGTGGTCTGACTACAAACCTCTAAATACAGTGTGAGCAGGCTACATGATGATGGATTAGGTGAGATTATTTTTAGTCGTCTAACTGCCACCACACATCAATCACAATGTCAACTGACTTACTTTTACTTATTGGAAAAGTGCATCATTGCATGACTCCAAGTTTGCAGATATGAGTGTTAATCTATTAATATTTTCCACAACTATGTCTCGCATAATTTATTGCCAAATTGTTCCACTAAATTAAAATAATACAACATTTCTGGAAATCTGTTATCTAGTAAATTTTACTGATTTAAAATATCAAATTGTGAGTTGACATTCATGATACCCCGTTGACACAACTATACTTTCGAAAAAAACTGTGAATGAAAACGTCTATCTCACAAAAAACATTGACCTGCCAAAAATGTTTTTGTATTCTCTTTATCTTAGATAAAGAAAACAAAACAGCCCAGTCTCCAGTCCTCCAGCCTATGCTTTTACACCCTATCAGAGATAAGCTGTGTGTTAGTGTGTGTATGCGCATGTGTGCATGCATGCACACACTCTGCATCAGGGGTCCCCAATTAAATTCAGTCGTGAGCCAATTTTTCCCTCAGTGAATGGTTGGAGGCTGGAACATAGTTATTAATAGTTTGTACACAGCAAATTGACTGCAAGAATCCCACATAGATATTGTATTTGACAAAAACGTAATAATTTTTAACCTTGATTGAATTGGGTTTCCGTCACATATGCCTCTCTATGTATGTGTGGTAATACTTGGGATAAGACTTCCCCCATTTAACTCTGTGCTGATTTCCTGGATATTTTACAGTTTTATATTTCCAACAACAAAACATATCTTTTTTATGTCATATACTGTGTACATCCTGTCAGACATATGGAGAGCAGGCATGTGTTTCCTCCATTTACCAATTACAAGATTGATGGTTCGGCAGAAAGAGAGCTTAAAAGAGAGGAAACAAAGACAGAAAGACACTGATCGGACGACAGGTAAACAGATAGACATCTATTGGCTCTGACATATTCATATATTCCAAACAGTGCAAATTGTTTTGCACTGCATGGGAAGCCAGCCAGCTTCTTGCTGTAATCGCCTTTTGTCAGGTTATAAATTAATCTGACACAAGAAAAGAAGAAAATACAAAACATTCACAAGCTATTTTCACTTTTTTTCCTCAGCATACATACATTTTGTTATTATGCTCTCTTTTAAGGGTACCTCCCAGAACCCTTTATGAACCATGAACAGACCCTACAGCTCTCTACGCTTTTAAAACTCTTGACAATTTTTTCTTTTTATACAAGGATATCAAGTTGAAGCCTAAGTCTCTTTTGTAGTTGCGTACTGTATTACAGCAAGCATAAAAAATACAAAGCGTACATAAAAATGTAAAATTCCTGGATAAAATAAAATATATAACTTAAAATATCCAATACAATAAAATGACTAAAAATACATTCTAAAATAAATTATTTCTAGTCTGGACTATCAGAAGGACTAGCCAGTCTTGTGAGCACATTTAATGACGGCAGGTTTAGCAGTTTATTTCTGAGGTAAGATAATGTGGAAGCTTCTGCAGTGCAGCCTTGTATAGACACATTAAGCAATATCTGGCCTTTTTGAGGTCAGGGAGTCCTAGCTAACTCAGGTGGATAAAAGACAATAATGAGTACAAACGTTAACACCATGAATTACATTTATCTACAATAAGGCCATTCTTTGAGGGCCTACTTGTTTAATCAATAAAGCACACAAGGCAGTGCTTTAGAATAAACCTTTCTCATAACGAAGTGCATTAAAATTTGTTAAATGTCTTAAATTGAATAATGGGGAAACTAGTCCTCTGAATTCAGACTGGTACACAGCTAGGCTAAAATGAATCCCCGCAGATATGCAAGTCGAAAAATACAATAGATTACTGGGAAAGCAACTTAATATGATGCAACTCTTGTGGCACAGTGATCATTCAAATGGAACTGTGAGCAGGCATATGTGTGTCTTTGACAACCAACCAAGCACAGCTTGGAAAACTGTTTAGCATCAAAGATCCGAAGAAGTGGTTTTACAAACCTATACAGTGGTGACAGGAAACCTGTGGTTTAAATGCCACAACATGTCTACAAATTACATTATACTGATTTGCATATGGATATGTAATTCCCATTGGAATCCAGCCATAGGTAGGGTGTCCTAGAATTGGGCCGATAAATCATTTGCACTGCATTCAGATGGGCTTGATGTAGAAGTTAATAAATCAACTGCTTATATAGCATTCACTGTACTTTTCAAATGTATTGATGATGTTATTGATGAGTTTTGTTCATACTTTAGAGCCAACAAGTTAGATGTAGCTGGTGGTTTTCTAGCTAAATATTTTGATCAGCTAACACTAACAAACTTACAGTAGTTAACAGTTGCCTGGCTACATATACTAGATGGCAACACAAAGTAAGACCTAGCAACGCATCACCAGCTTACCAGCTAAATTTTATTGACAAACTAATCATTTTATTCGGACATGGCTAATCTGTTTCACGTTCCAACACTGCATTTCCATCTGTACCAGTGGCTGCATAAAATGTGCACACCACAAAGAATGGGATTTACATTTGTCAGTTTAAAAATTTACTGTATTAACATTGCCCAATATCTTTTCTGGAGAAATACAGCACATCCCATGTTTTTCTTTTTCTCCCCACACCATAGGTGTGTTAAGGGCCTCCTACTGCGCAGCTGACACAGCAATAAATATCCCACGACCTGGAGATGGACACATTTAATATGTACGTAGCTAGTTGCAGTGAGAGGAAGTGGTGTAGTTGTCAACAGTTTGGGAGTTGGTCCATGAATTTTGATTTACCATGTGTGTTCTTCTGACTAACACTAAATGCCTAGATCCTAACCAGTCAACTCCATAACTCTATATAATTTATCAATTATCTGTAGTAATTTTCTTTTTTATTATTACAAGTTTTGCATGCAAATGACACAATCAATCAATATATTTATAGCACCAGTTGGGAAATGTGTTGTGCAATCACGTTGCACAAATAAAAAATGATTAAAAAAAACAACAACGTTAAAATCAAGGACACCATGATAACTAGATAAATAGAAAATAAATATAAAAAATCAGTTGCCATATAAAACTCAATAAAAGGCACAGCCCTAGTGCAAAAGTGCAGCAATAAATATAAATTTCTTCATGTGCAGATTTAAAAAAGGTATAGCCTGTGGAATATAATAAAGTCTGGGAGGATCTCATGGATGCGGTGAGGATGGTCAGGTCAGTCTAGGATACTAAGAGCATCTCACCACTTCCTTCCTGAATGTCTCTGAGAGCTGTGTCTGGTCCACTCCAACAACGTTTGTCATCATTAACATCGCCATACTAGTGCACCAGAGAAACCTGAACACAGATTAAATAACAGTCGTGTAAAACCATGTTATCATGGTCTTGCTGGCATTAAGACAAAAAAAGTTCATCCGTTTTTACAGATGACATTTATTTTGATTGGTTGATTGATGAGAGAATATGAATATGGGAGAGGGTAGAGATAGAGGACGATAAGTGTGTTAGGGAAGAGTGGTTCGAATGAAATGTAGACTGACAGTACAGTACAAAAACTGTGTTCTCCATGTACTTGGTCATTCCATAGGTCAAACTAGTAGTAGTAGCTTCATTATACAAATGCCCCAGGGACACAAGTGTAGATAGATATTCAGACAACTGCTTAACAAGTAAGTTAACCTTCACGGATGGAAAGGAGACTTCAGTAATTGACCATCTGGCTAATTAGTGCTGTCAGATGTACACACTTCCAGCCCCACTTTAAGGTCCACTTCCTAGTGTCTCAGGTTTAAGGTCCACTTCCTAGTGTCTCAGGTTTAAGGTCCACTTCCTAGTGTCTCAGGTTTAAGGTCCACTTCCTAGTGTCTCAGGTTTAAGGTCCACTTCCTAGTGTCTCAGGTTTAAGGTCTACTTCCTAGCGTCTCAGGTTTAAGGTCCACTTCATAGTGTCTCAGGTTTAAGGTCAACTTCCTAGTGTCTCAGGTTTAAGGTCCAATTCCTAGTGTCTCAGGTTTAAGGTCTAGTTCCTAGTGTCTCAGGTTTAAGGTCCACTTCCTAGTGTCTCAGGTTTAAGGTCCACATCCTAGTTTCTCAGGTTTAAGGTCCACTTCCTAGTGTCTCAGGTTTAAGGTCTAGTTCCTATTGTCTCAAGTTTAAAGTTCACTTCCTAGTGTCTCAGGTTTAAGGTCTACTTCCTAGTATCTCAAGTTTAAGGTTCACTTCCTAGTGTCTCAGGTTTACTTTTGTAACCAACATACCTAAACAAAATAATGGTAGTGAGTTTGTTTCTACTTTTTCTGCTATTTGACAGGATGAGGCAATGATTGCATGTCAGTAGTTTTGGAATACATAAAAAAGAGAAACAATGTCTCTTGCTCTGTCATCCCTCTGGTTCCTACAGTTTATATGATGGCAATGTGGGGCCTAAAAACAATGCCATCCATTTCAAACCTTACAACACCAAGCAAAGCACCAAGTAATCGATAAAGGGTTGTCTCTCCCTCCTAAACAAATACCCTTCCTGTCAGAACCAATATGCCTGCTCATCGATTCAAATATCCCTCCTTTTTATCCCTTCATCACTCCTTTTTCTAGCTGAGCCAACAGCACAGCGAATTAAAGTGTGAGGTGGTTCTGGACACACACACAGAGCTTTTGGTCACTGGAGAAATGGATCAAGTCACACCATCATTTGTTCTGCACTAATGTGATTTAGGGAGTGACAAGCGGGGCAGATAGAGTTGGGAGGGGGAGGGTATAACAGATTAGTAATTCTAATTGACGGAAGGCCAAGTTGCCTTGATGGGAAGCCATTCCTTGCCTTGGTGAAAAAGAAGAAGCAAACTGGTTGATGGAGATGATTCATCAGCACTATAATGGAGGGGCCTTAGACAGCTGGGCCTGAAACTTCGATGGATATAGTCCATCCCCCTATATCCTCCTAGTGAGCAATCTCATTATCCTTCATAAAGAGAAGATGGGATGAAGGGAATGACTGAGAGAAAGACAAGTAAAGGGCATGAGAAGAGAGGAGGTCATTGCATCACCTACTTCAACTGCTCCACTCCTGCTTCACCAGGAAACTGGTAGTCATGGTTGTGTGGGTGGGTAACTTTGTCTCCAGGCTATCACGCACAGCGTGTCAGCCTGGATCATCCATTTTTTAATTGGCCTTTGTGGGAGTGAGAATAGAATTCTATGGGAGTGACCTATCGAGTAACGTATTTGTCGTCATATCATTTTTGCGATTTTGTTCCCTTGGCAGCTCCTTACCATGAATATCAGTGTAAACTAGCAAGAACATCCAGCAAACTTTTCAGAACATGTAAACATTACTTAAAAATCTGTCATTATTTTTTAGATTTTCCCAAGGCGGTCTCTGTCTACATACATTTAATTTGCATTATTTAACGCAATTTAATGTCTAGCTAAATAGTTTAGTGCTTGAAGGAGAAGTATTTCTGAACTTTCATAATGCATGTGAACACCTGTCAGTTAATGGATGCATTACAGCTTAAAATTTGAGCCAGCCACTTTAAATTAAACAAATGAGAGGTTAGTCAGCAACTGCCTTTTCTATCCAGATTCACTGAATTATTGAGTCAGCTGGTTAAGCTGCTGCTGCTAAACACAATGAAAGCGGTTGCAACACGTGTTCCAGACATGCTCAAGACACGCTCAACACGCGTTCCAGACACGCTCAAGACACGCTCAACGCGCGTTGTAGACATGCTCAAGACACGCTTAAGACGTGCTCAAGACTCATTTTAGATACACTCAAGACACATTCTAGACACGTTCATGACACGCTCAAAACACATTCAAGACTCACTCAAGACATGCTCAACACACATTCTAGACACCCTCAAGACATGCTCAAGACACACTCAAGACACACTCAAGCTCAGGACTTGTTGGGGGAAATTGCTGGTTGGTTGAATAAGATCATGTTTTCCAGGCCACGTTTGTAGTAGCGTTTCACCAGACTATTCAAGCATTTGGGCAGAAAAGTGTGGGAACAGTGGTTTCGAAATGAGGGGTCAAGGCTGGACAGTCATCCCTTGGGCCAATCAGGTGTGACAGGGCTGCTGTATTCACACGCTGCCTTGTCCCTCCATCTCAGTATCTTTGTCAGTCAACTGCAACAGGCGACAGACGGGAGACAGATTGGGAAGGTCAGTAACAGAATGAGTGGAACAGTGGTGAGGAATCAGAGATGGATTTTCTGTGGATAAGGAACCCAAGAGAAGGCACTGTGTTGAAATTTCTTTGACTTCAAGGGTGAGGTTTAAATTGATTGGAGAAAGACAGTTCTAATGTGGCATCACGGGCAACCATTTTGGTCCCACCCCCAAAGAGTAAAGAGAAGAGAAGCTAAATGCATTAATTTTACCACCCGATTACATAGCAAATATAATGTCATACAATGATGTATTCTTACTATAACCACATGGATGCCTGACGTCTGGTGTGTAAGGAAATAAGTCTGATTTTAAAAAATTATGACATTTACCACTTATTTTAAGCTACAAAGCCTAGGTGGTGACATACGTGAAGTTGTTCTGAGCGCTAAAGCACAAAAAATTAATGTAATAGAGCTGCTTATTTGTACTAAGCGTAGCTAATATCAACTAGGCCAAAATAATTTGCATCACTTATTATTTGAGAGGGATTGTTTAACTGAAAAACATCTTTGTCAGTTAGCTTCGGGCAAGGCTGAATAGTTCAACAGCTTACAGCTTAAAATAGAGATGGAAAACAACATCCTCCCTAGTGCAATCGAAAGACCCGAACAAGCCAGTAAAACAGCCAGTTGGTTACAGCCAGGAGTATGATTGCTAGTTTCACTTTGGTTCCCTGTTGGCGCCAGGTTACGCGACAGCTATTATTTCTGCATAGCCTATGCCACCAGCCAACTGGCTATGGGCAGCATTTAGTCAAATATTTGAAATAGAGAAGAGATATAGATACAGTATGATTAATTTTAGTCCGATATTCGTAGTGGTATAGCAAATTAATGAACTGACAGAATTACTAATGCAGTTTAGATAGAATATACTAATACAGTTTAAACCCAAAGAAATAGCATTTAGTTTCAAGAAAAACATGTGTAGTAATAAGATGGGTTTTGCAACATTCCAAAATGTTCTTTTCCCTTTGTAAACAATGAGACCTGCATCACTGATGACACAAACTTGTCTTCCATTATACATGTTGAGGGACACTACCCCTAGAGGTAATGTGAAATGAAGTGTGTTTGAAATGAGAGTAGACATTGCAAAGCAGTGGAATGACCAGATGAAAATATTTTGATCTACGACGAGTTTGACCTATTTAAATCTAAAGGTTGGATACGAAATAATCTACCTCCTCTGTACTTATTTCACACAAGCAGGAAATCAATAGCAATTCCAGGGAAACAACACTTGTTAACACTTTTTTCCTCTGGAGATATTATTCTCTAAAGTATTTCCAAGTACTTTGTAAAAAGCTAATCTGCTTGTGCTTTTCCCTGTTAGCCTTGAAAAAGATATGTATTGTGTTGAGAAAAGAAATGCCACGTTTAAGGATATTCAGGTAACCTATTGTACTATTTCTTTGATAAAAGTTTAAGTAGGTTTTTACAATAAAAATAGGATTCTAAAAGGGTAAACATTACTTTATAAAATATTTTTAGACAGTTTTTGGAAGAAAGTTTTTTTTCAGGATAATGATGATTATCTATCTAGAGCGACATATTATATTTCTAGACATGCTTTATTGATGGGGGATTTTTCAAACCTGTGGTTTGCAGGTACAGTAGTGAGAAAAGGCCCTGCTTCACTGCAGCAGCACCTAGCATACTTGGGACAGTAAATGACGAGATACGTTCTCTGAAACACCTGCCATTTTTATTCTTCTTCTGCTCATTCAACCCGGTTGGATGTATCGGATCTGAGAATGAGATGGGGGTTCCCATTTAAATGAGGGAGCTAGTCTCAGTATACAATCTTCTCTACCTCTACGATATAATGTCATAATGACCCCTATAGGGTTCTGCTTTTGTAAGAGTGTTGTGTATCCACATTTATTCTAAAGTTATTTCCAAATACAATGTTGTGTAACTAAGAATTTAAATATGTTATTTCTCAAAGTCATAAAACTTAAATAATTGCAAGATTTTCAAAATAGATAAGTGTTTGTATCATATGCTTCAGGTTGCCACGTGAAACCACAGCAATGGTATAAAAACCTCACCAATATGGCGCAAATAGTAAGAAGGTAAGGATGATGAATCAAAGAGATCCCTTCAGTTTCTAAATGCAGAAATATGAGTCTGACTCAGGAGAAAATAACATGAAGGATACAGTAGAGTATCAGCACTCACCACAGAAGGAGAAATACAAAAAAAATCCAAATAAACAAGTGCCAAGCTGTATTGGATAAAATACACATTTCCATTCTCCCAAAAACAAATAAATACATAAAAAAAAGTACATGAGGGTATTATTTATTCTTTAACTGAAGCTAACAGTTAAGTGTCACCAAAGAGATATGTCAGGATTTGTATAAACAGATCTGTCTGTTACTATGCAGAGGGGAGATTGTGACTGTTTAGGATGTCCTAATGCACAGTCAGTCCTCCAGGATCCAGGCAGTTGTTGCCTTCTCAGCAATTGCTGTTGTTGTCGGCTCATCACTCCCATCATAGTCCATTTGGATGATCTATGTCTGCGAGAGAGAATCGAAAGGATCCACACAAACAAACAAACAAACACACACACACACACACCTGCATACACATATCACTTATTTATGTTCTCAGCATTGGCTAGAGGACAGTGATAAGAGCTTCTGAAACTACAGTGTTTGTTTCATCATCTTTCACTGCATTTCATCTACCCTGTGCCGCAGTACACAATTGTCTTCCTTTACTCTCCACACTCGCCTCTTTCTATCGCTGTGTATGCAAACTGTAACGTGGCCATTTTGTTTTTAAAGGCTTTAAAGGCATCTTGCAGCGTAGCCTCGGTAGGTCTGCTGGGGATTTCTGGTGATCGTAACAGCCGACACATCCACTCCCAGCTTCCTGAGAGTGTTCCTGATCTGTCTGATGGGTTATTTTTAGTTTTTCTTCATTATGGTGAGCTTTTAAGTTAATCCACTACCATCTTTTACAATCTTCCTTTAAAGCCATTTACGATTCCTGGGCTTTCCTTCTTTTTAATGTTGTTTTTGGTAAGCCTAATGTGTTGCTATGTTTCAGAGCTGAGACTAAATATTTGAATGTCATAGTAATTGATTGAGTTCAAATCCAAACTCTTGGAGTATACAGCCAAAATAAGGAAATGTATGAAAAAATGAAAGCATCCTAAATGCATTAACAGCGGAACACTAGGCGCACATTGCCTGATTTCTGGTACTAAACTTGTTGAAATTTTGATGTTGATGAACTTTCCTGTCGTATTCATTTCCCACTGTTTTGCCAGCATGAAAAATGTTTGGGCTCCCTCCGGTGGACAACCTGTATAATGATGTCAGGACTAAACATTTTCCAGTGGACAGAAAATGTGTGCTGGAGAGATGCCAGTATGTCCAATCGAGCGAGCACAGGCTGGACCGGTCTCAATCACACGGTTTTAAATGCATCAAGAACATACATCTAGGATTAAAAAAAATCTGTCCTACAGACAAGTAAACATTTCCTTTTGATTTCTGTTTCATTTTTTTTGCTGGCAGTCAAATTGCAAATTGCAAATTGCCAAGGGAAAATCATGCTTTTTACAGGAAGTATCCCCAATAAGGAGACGTTGATAAACGTTTTGACATCACATACATCATGATTTGCTTCTTAAAATGATATTCATCATATTATCTATATCATATTTGGAAATGTTTCATAATACTTGTATTGTGTACTACCATACAATCATATGGGTTAAAATGTTAATTAAAAAAAAAGATTCCAGGTTAAAATCAAAGGCTTTAGTTTTCTGAGGAGGGGACATGCTACTACAGCCCTGCACTTTCTTGAGGAACAAAAAGAAATCCAGTGAAGTGCTGGCTCAGAATCTGGCAGAAGTTTCTGGAACCAAAGTACATAAAACAAATGGCCACACTGATTGCCAAAAATGTTATCTTTAACGACAATAATCAGCTCAAATACTCCGCAAAGCTGAATAAGTTGAACTCAGCAGATAAAATAAGAGTTTAGACAAATTCTACTAGAAGCGTTGAATAATTTACCACAAGACTTCCATTTTGCATTCAAAGAAAAGCCAGACAATACAGTTCAAGAAAGCATTAACACACAACAGACTGTGAGTTACCAGGGAATAACTGCACACCTCAGAGGTGTGAGAAGACACAGACCTTTGAGTTAATTAAAAAGTTGCAAGAGTGCAGTTATCTTCTAACATTAACACACCCTCCACTACTCCACTGACTGTTGCCATGTTACTATGCCACATAAAACAAGAAGTCCCTATAGTTTGTAACTAGTTCTGAATTCTTGTGTACACAGGATTATTCAGTTTTATATTTTCAATAAATTGGCACACTGTTCTAAATTTGCTTTTGTAATCTCTGTGTTTATCATTTCTCATGTTTCCACTGCCCTGCTGGCTGTCAACGTTAATCCGTTGTGTTTGCTAGGCAATTACAGCAGCCAGAAAAACAGAAAAGATACTGAATTTACATTAGTTTAAGCTGTTCTTCTAGTGCCATTCATTTTAATATATCCATAACAAGCTACGATGAACGCATTTTTCCTGGCATAGAATAGTTACTGTCATGCCTGCCCCATCTCCCCTCCCACTTCGGCGCTTGGTGTCACTGTTCTTCTATCTGCCACCGACCAAACACCCTTTTCATCATCCTATCCCGAACCTGTCTAATCTGTCCATTATGCACACGGGATTCCAATTCTCATAATCATCATGTGTATATGCATATCTCTGTCCTTTGTCACTTGTTGTCGTTCCGTGTGGTAGCTCTTTACGTGCCGTTTGCACTCTGTTCCCCGTTACATGCATGTAATTCTCCTGTTCCTTGCTCTTTGTATGCTGTAGAGATGTCCACTGTCCTGGCATGCTTGGGTGTTACCAAAGTTATTTTTGAGAACATCAAGTAAAGCTGTGTCTTCCTCTCAATTGCTTCCTGCCTCCTTAATAGACCATAAAAGTTATGGTCTGTATCCATGCGGAGCTTTATATTGCAGACAGTACAGTACATCATGTTTAGGTATCCCGTATATATCTATCTCAAAGACTGTACAGTAGTAGTGTGATTTTAAGTTTACCACTTAGAAGGTTACTGAGGGGACATCCAGGAATATGAGTGTAAGGGAATATAACCTTCTTGATAAATAAACGTATATATAATCTGACTCCATACTGTTTGTAAATATACATGATCGTGAGTGACCATAATATGTAGGTAGCACTAAATAATGGTAGCTAATCTTTCCCCTCACGAACCTAACATTTATAAGGTCATGTGTTTCACGGCCTACGCGAATCCTCAATGCTTCTCATCACTCAAGTACAGATGTTAAGTCATCGTTTAGCAATCCAGGACTCAGGGATGACCAGTCTGGTCACTTCAACTAACATTTGTGTGTGTACTTATAAGTTATCATAAGAGCCCATAATGTGTAGGTCGTTTATCACGAACTGTACATTAAAATGGCTGCTGGGGTTACACAGAATGTTTAGAAACCCAGGACTCAGGGATGACAAGTATGGTCACTTAGACTTACTTATATGCGTCTAATTATCAGTAGCCCTACAACCTTGAAAATGAAAATGAAAGAGAAATGCCATCATCAATCTATATTTCAAAGTAATACAACTTAGTCCAATCAAGCAATAATGTTACAACACAAAACTTAGTTACATACCAGAAATATTCAACATCTAAAAGTATCTAAAAGTATACCATAAGTAAACCATAAGTATCTAAAACACACCAGAGCATGAATGTGTGCTAGTAGCATCCGTTTACGATAGACTCCTAACTCGTTTAATGACACGTGTCGGGAGGTCTCTCTTAATAACGAAAACTAACTCCTACATAATACTACAACACAACGTGTCGGGAGGTCTCTCTTAATAACGAAAACTAACTCCTACATAATACTACAACACAACGTGTCAGGAGGTCTCTCTTAACAAAAATTAACTCCTACATAATACTACAACACAACGTGTCAGGGGGTCTCTCTTAACAAAAACTAACTCCTACATAATACTACAACACAACGTGTCGGGAGGTCTCTCTTAATAACGAAAACTAACTCCTACATAATACTACAACACAACATGTCAGGAGGTCTCTCTTAACAAAAATTAACTCCTACATAATACTACAACACAACATGTCGGGAGGTCTCTCTTAACAAAAACTAACTCCTACATAATACTACAACACAACGTGTCGGGAGGTCTCTCTTAACGAAAACTAACTCCTACATAATACTACAACACAACGTGTCAGG